>JARPMJ010001389.1:0-167389 GCA_033366665.1 Phoxinus dragarum
CGGCCCGATACTGAGCTCATGTACTCATACTCGTACTCGTAAAAGCGCTCGATACCAACAACCGATACCAAGCAGCGTGTGTACAGTGTTTGTGTCCAGACAAAGAAGCACTGACAACAGAAAGTATAATGGGGATAAAAAAGAAAGCTGTCTATGAAGTAAATGTATCATATTAGTGAAATATTAAACTAAATATAGTAACGCCTATATAGCTGTGGTGCGCGAGCTGATAAGAGAAAAACACGCAGTGGATTGAGCGCGCCGCGGCACCGAAGCACGAGCTGGTCGAGCGCATCAGACGTCCGTGGAAAGTTTGTAGTTCAGTCGGATATCAATGGCAAAGAAAGTAAAACGAGGCATGTAGCTTATTATTAACATTAACTGACCAGAGAGAGAGAGAGAGAGAGAGAGCGCACTTCTGTTGAATGCTCTGGATTGCTGATCGTTCACTCGGCACGTATATTTGGATTAAAACTAAATCGTATATGTAAGTAAAACATGAACTGTTACCTTATTTATGTTTAACGACATTATTACAGGACATTTGCAGGTCAAGAAGTTACATGAACTTCAAACATCCAAAGCGCGCGCCCCGAAAACCATCGCCTCAGACAGCGCGCGAACACTGAGTGGAATTATTTCACTATTGCGCTTGTACGGATGAATTCACACAAAACTATGTAAAAACGCCCGTCTTGGCGAGTATCCTAGTAAACAAAGTATATTATATGTCAAGTGAACGTAAACAGTATAATTCAAATGGGGTCCGTGCGTTCGGTCTTAAAGGGGCAGCAGTTGAATTAATCTGCTGCTGTGTTTTAATGTTAACCAGACAAAGGATTATCTCTTGACTAAATAGGCTACCTTTTTTTGTAACTTCACAAAAAGATCCATCTATATTTAATTTATACAGTAATGAATATGCAGTGCATTAAATATATTTGATGAACAAATTAAGTTTACATTTAATAAACAAATATGATTTGACATTATTTTGGTTTCTCTACCAATACATTTAAAAATGACAAATGCATGAATTAAATTAATTGAAAATAAAAATACAGGTATCGGTTACCGTATCGGTATCGGCGAGTACCAAAAATGAAAGTATCGGTATCGGACTCGGCCTGGAAAAAGTGGTATCGGGCCATCCCTACACGAAAGACACGATTATTTTTGTATTGGTGGTGGTAACTAAAATAAACAGTCACGTGTTTATATTTCTTCTTCTCGCCAATTCCTGATGGTTAAGAGAGGATAATTACTCTAGTCGCCCCCTGTAGTTTCAAAGAATAGTACAACGGCGAGCGCGTCAAGTATAAACGCCTCGACCGTTTGGAGAGGTGCGCGCGCAGTCAGCGGAGACTCGTGCTCGTGCGGACGCGTCGAGTATAAACAAGGCTTTAGGCGCGTAAAAACATCCTGCGCAAATGGTTATCGCGAATCTCTTTGCTAGTTTGTTTTGTGCTTTGTAGTGCGCTAAAGAGGAATTGTACAGATGGTCGTACTTTCGTACTTCCTCGATCAAACGTTCCTCAACTTGATCCATCGTTAAACACAAACAGTGCAGTGGTCACTTTAAAAATGGCGCTATAGCTGGAGGGGGAAACCGGAAAAACTACACTCCAGAAATTATGTATAATCTGACCAATCACAGCCCTTGCGTCGCCTCGACGCGTAGTTACAATTTTTTGGAGGTGCACGTCGAGCTACGGCGGAGGGGGTTTGCGTCGACGCAGAAGGGTCTGCGCCGTCGATTCGACGCAGAAGCATAAAACAGGCTTTATATGCATTTACGCGTTTGATGCGAATTCGATCCCATTCCATGTCAAATTAAACCACTTTAATTGGGACGCATATATGACATTATTCAAAAATATCATTAATTTCTGTAGAGCTGGACATTTTAATAAGGATCAAATGACTGAGTTCAGCTTTGAGAATGAAACTAACCTGTTTGTTCCTCAGTATCTTCATGTTTCACACTGAATGTTTCTTCAATCTTCATGTCTTCACTCTCTTCTTTAATAAACGCCATCTTTATAATAGTGTCTCAGTTGCTTCACCAGGAGTTTTTCTCTGTTTAGACACTCTGTAGTTTTAAAGATGAGAATAATTAACAGAATGAAAAATAAATCCAAACTTAATCTCTGTGTGCGTCTCAATCAGCTCCCCAATTAATCAGTGCACTGGTAAAAGAGTCAGTCAGAGGGAATAGCTTTAAATAAACGGATTAGCCGAAAACAAACTCAAAACTAGCTCTAGATTTTTTTGTAAAAAACAAACTTTGAAGACACTTTACATTTAGTTGTATTTAATGATTTGTAGATTTCATAAAACAACCAAACACTCTTCTCAAACTAGAAAATAATAATAAAAACATTAATTGTACAGACATTTAATATTTAATGATTTCAATAATGTGTTACTAGTTAATAAAAGTTTTCATTGTTTGTGTTCTCGTTTGCATTTGTACTACATTAACCTGCATATTCAGCATGCGGTGAATCGAGCGCTTCAAATCAGTGAATCATTTTGCAAAGCCTTATTTGGTTTATTTGACGTGGAGTTTTGAAAAGCTGTTTCTTCACCGTTAGTTGCCAGTTCCCAAATTCGTGTTTACGATCAACTGATTCATAGGGAGCTAAATGAGAAGCACGTTTTCTGTTACTCTCAGGTGTGGATGCGCTTCACTGACAAACACATAATATTCAATAATGTTAGACAAGCAATGCAATATTACATTAAATAATAATTCACTAATTTGTCATCGTTAGTAAAAGCGATACATTTGATTGAACGATAGATTTGAAAGCTAAACACAAACCTTTCTTCAGCCAGAATGATCACAACAGACGAGGGGATGCGGCGCAGTCTTATGACGTCACATCACAGACCAAAATAAAAGACTTACGGCAGTTGGCAAAGATGGAGGATTGAAGTTGATTTTATATGTACTGTGTGTATACGCATATACATACAAATAATAAACAAGATTAAGATAGTCTGAGATAGCCTTAATTTCAGTGATTTGATTTAATAGACTGGATTTTTTTTTTAGCTTAAATATTCTTTTAACATATCAACTATTAATATTAACCAATGATTCAAACTTTATTTGAATGCTGTCACGGGCATGAGGGGCTACAAATGAAAACAGAGGCTCATTTATTATGGAGTCAAAATAGGGCCATATATATCTGCAAAATAAATCAATGTTTCGCAAAAAAAAAATATGTTTCGCAAAAAAAAAAAAAGTTTTGCAAAAAAAAAAAAATGTTTTGCAAAAAAAAAAATGTTTTGCAAATAAAAATAGAGTATTGAAAAAAAAAATGCTTTTTTGCAAGTAAAATAAAATAATTGCAAAAGAAAAGTTAACCACTGACAGAAAAAATAAAGTTTAGCAAAGTAAAACTTCAGCAGCATTGACTGCAACACATATTTCCCTTTGCGCCGCTCCTTTAAATCCGCGTTTCTGTCATCCGTGCCTCTGCGGTGCACGCTTTCCTTTGCGCTTCCTTTTTCTTTGCGCCTCGCTTTGTGTCCCTGATTTGACGTGGGGGGTGGGGTCAAGAGGTTGGGGTGTGTACAAGGGACGACGTCATCAGAGCGAGCCCCAGACCGAGTGGATCGATCGAAATGGCGGAGCAGTAGTGATGGGATTTATGGCTCTTTGAGGGGATCCGGCGATCCGTTCCTTTCAAAGAGCCGTTCAAAAGAACGGCTCTTTTGGCTCTTTTGAAATATTTAGTCAGTTTTAAGAAGCCAGCTTGGGAGCATCTTAGTTTATCCTCACTGGGAGGAATGATGAGGTGAGATTTGTAGTCAAATAATTAAAACTCAGATATCACACACCAATAGTTGAATTATTCTGAAATATTGATTATTACCCTCATTTGTCATGTGTGGGACTATATTCCATTGCACAACATCCCTCTGCTTAGGAAGTGACATCACTATTTTGGATTTACCTTTAGTACAAAGTGTGTATGTGTAAAGCTATGTTGACTTATGTTATTCATACCATACCTAACGTTACTCACAAATAAACATCAAAAACAAAGCCGGCTGCAATTAATTTCTGTGCAAAACAGCTTTTACTACAAACACTTCCACACAAGAACATTTTGATAAAAAACAAAAAATATTTAAAGTTTTAAATATATACTGTAGATGAAATTAGAATAAATAAAATGGAAATGTCTACATACAATCCACTATTACTACTGTAAACTTTGCAAATAGGACATCACCCGATGATCGATGATGTGACTTATATGGTTATTTTTGTATGATCAACTCTGGAAATATTCCTTCATTCAAAAAACGTAATTTGATTTAAGGATGGAGATTGCACAGGAAAGTAAAGTGAGTGAAAGAAATTGGGACATTGCTTAATTTGTATTATCTTATTGGTGTCGTGCTACAGACATAATTTAAATATTATGCAGGAAACAGAAATCCGATCGGTTATCCAGATACAGAGGCTACTTAATATGAACAAATGTAAACGCACGGTGTCCTGATTGGCTAATGATCCGATCTGCTTGATCAGATCATGGTGATCGCATGTTAATGCCAAGTGTAAACGCAGCCTTTGTGTGCATCTGTGTGAAACACGCATAGGAAAAAAATAACGACAGAAAGAACGGCTCCCCTCCAGCCGAGACTCGGCTCCCATCGTTCATGTTTATGAGCCGTTCAAAAGAATCGGTTCGTTCGCGAACGTCACAACTCTACGGAGCAGAGACATGCGGGTGATGGATCACAGGTATGTATTATTGATAGCTTTCTTATTATTATTATTAGACTCCTATATTATTAATAACAGATACTTCAGACCGGCTAGAGGGTGGTATTTAGCAGTATCTGTTATTATTAATATAGGAGTCTAATAATAATAATAAGAAAGCTATCAATAAAACATACCTGTGATCCATCACCAACATGTCTCTGCTCCGCCATTTCGATGGATCCACTCGGTCTGGGGCTCGCTCTGATGACGTCGTCCCTTGTACACACCCCAACCTCTTGACCCCACCCCCCACGTCAAATCAGGGACACAAAGCGAGGCGCAAAGAAAAAGGAAGCGCAAAGGAAAGCGTGCACCGCAGAGGCACGGATGACAGAAACGCGGATTTAAAGGAGCGGCGCAAAGGGAAATATGTGTTGCAGTCAATGCTGCTGAAGTTTTACTTTGCTAAACTTTATTTTTTCTCTCAGTGGTTAACGTTTCTTTTGCAATTATTTTATTTTTATTTACTAAAAAAGCATTTTTTTTTCAATACTCTATTTTTATTTGCAAAACATTTTTTTTTTTTGCAAAACAATTTTTTTTTTTTGCAAAACATTTTTTTTTTTTTGCAAAAAAATTTTTTTTTTTGCGAAACATATTTTTTTTTTGCGAAACATTGATTTATTTTGCAGATATATATGGCCCTATTTTGACTCCATAATTTATCGTCACTATAGGCTACTGGTGAAAGTCTACAGAAATATAGTCACATAAAGTCACAACTGTATCCATCATCAGGCATGTACAGTATTTACAAAATATGAAACATAACTACTATAGCCTACATAACAATGAATAAAAAATGTAACCAACAATATTAACAGCCTAATAAAAAAATGTATTATTTAAATTAAAATAAAAAAAATAAACGTTTTGTGAATTGATTTAAAAGACTGTGTTGGATGTGATAGATACAAATGTTTTAGCCTATAAGGCATATTCTTTTAACATTTATTGATAACAAACTTCATTTGAATGCTGTCTATAGGCACCATCACGCACAATGCAATGAATAGGCAATTTAATATAATCATTACTTAATTACGCTTTTTTTATTTAAAAAAAAAACATTAATTTAGGCCTATCCATTTCTGATGATAACAGGTTGCAATACTAATAGTTCTTAATATTGGTATATGTGTATGTACATTTCTGTGAACTTTGTGATTTAACACAGAGCAGTGCGTTAACAGGACTTTTATTTTGGTCAGGTGGTGTGACGTCATAAGGCGGCGCCGCGATCCTGCGTCTGTTGTGAGTCAACTGAAAAAAGGTTTGTGTTTTAAGCAATGCTAAATGTTCTATAGCAATGTAAAATAATAATTGAAAGTAATGATGTGCTTTATCTAACATCAAGGGACGTTATTTTGTGTGAGTATAAGTTTCAGTAACGTTAAAGGTGCATCTTATTTCGTTCCATATCGTGAATCATAAACACGAATTCAGGCACTGCAAGTAATTATGAGAGAAATAAGTATAAGGAATCTTCTGGTACTTGTTCCATTTAAGTCCTGTACAACTTATACGCTCGTTAAGATGTAAGACTTTGTTTTTAGATGTCTAACTATCCGTTGTTATTGCTACATTAAGTTACTCTCTCAATGGTCTTTTTCATATTCATTTTGCATGTTTATATTGAATGATAGGCTAACAAGTTACATTTTATGGCCCTTTTTGTGATTAGCCAGTTTGATGTGATTGTTTCAGTTATTTACTGAATTAAATAAATTACTTTAAAATTTAAAGGTTTTAATTGTAATCTTATGCGGCAAAATTATAATTTTGAAAGGATTAAATTCATCACAATTATTTAATGAACAAAGCACACAAAAAAATTATGACAAAGCCCTAAAATGGACTATTAATTGGCATAACCAATTAGGTTACGTCCCTAATGTAATATAACTTAATCTACATGAAATGTTTATAAAGTTTGTCATTTTGAAAATAGCTTTTATGCAGCCCTTAAAGGGACATGGTGGAAAAAAATATGAGATGGGTTGCGCTCACAAATGCAAGATACGCTTTGGATTTTACAATAGTTTGTAAAATCTCAGAATAGTCAGCCATCTTTTCTTCAGTCCTCTAATGAGAGTTATGGCAAGTTGCCCGGTCCAATATTGCAATGATGTAGACATACGATTCAGTGGCCAATGAGGCAACTATGTGTTTTGAATGTAGAGAACCGTATCAAGGCCCCGATATAATAACTGTGTGCTTTTCGAATCATGCTTTTTAAATCTTCGAAATATTGGCACATTGTTTGTTTCTAAGCAGTGATTCAGAGCAAAACTGCCAAGTCACGTGATTCCAGTAAACAAGGCTTTATTACATCATTTTTCAGTGATTTGTTACTAGGGGGTGATGATCTATGTGAATCCATGAATCAGTGTCTTTGTATGATTTTACCTGATCTCTGATAAAAATTTAGACATTTAATGACACCTTTGTATAATAAAAGGAAGAATTTTACTTAAGTTTCTTATTGTATTAACCAAGTTCTTCATAAAATAAACAAAATAAGTCCAACACACATTATACAGACACTTAATATTAAATGGTATTAGGCCTAGATGATTTGTTAATTGGACTTAAAAGATTATACATTCAATAGAATATTTGCAGTTGGTTTGTAGCGTGTGGCGTTTCGAGCTCTTCAAAACAGTGAATTGTTTTGCGAAGCAATTAGTTCAGTTGCAGGGCTGCCAACTCTCACGATATATTTTTGTATATAAGTAACCTGCTCTACCTTGTGTCAATTTTACTACGAAATTCAAACAATAAATAGCCTACCGTTTTGGCGGTTGTAAATGTGACGTGACAGATCCCCAGCGGCACGTGAAACGATCATCTCTATTAGCTAATAGTAATAGTAAATAAACACGAATAAACAATGTTTAAAGATACAGAACAACTTACCGAAATGTATATTCCTTATACATAATATCTGTCAATCAGTGTTTTTCAACCGTGGAAAGAGGTCAATGAAACAGCTGGAGGACAATTGACACGTAACATTTACCTCAGGAAAGCCCTTTAATTACCATAATATAGCCAAATATGTGTACTATATTACATATTCATAATATTTTTTACTTCTATCATTTAGTAAAGTTATTATAATAAAAATCTTCATTTTTATATTTTAGTTATTTTTAACCTTATTCTTATTTTTAACCACCACCAGCTGATAGAGCTGTCTGTATGTTTACAGCATAAGGTGATTTTTTTTTTTTTTTTTTATTGAACATTTTTCGTGTATGAGTCAATATTGAATCAAATCACAAGAATTGAATTGAATTCGTGAAATTTGTGTCAAGCAATAAAAATAAAATATTTTTTTAACTAATAAAATTCTGTTTAGTTACTAAAATGTTTTGACAATCACAATACATTTATTGTGATGCAATATTTTTAGGTAAACCAAAGGACATCCAAACAAATGTATTAACAACAGCTTAGTTGTTTAAAAAGGGGAGAAAAGATGGTTTCGGATTAGTAGCGATGTTGGAAGATAAAACATAAAAAGTGGCCTCAAGCCATCCCTACTAGTTAGTCCATTTAAGGGCATTAAAGTTTAAAGTCATCATGAAATTGTAGATAATTAAATCTCTCCCAGTGATGTAGTTTGTATTTGTAATTCTGTCTTGTTAATTATTCTTATCTTAAACAGGACAGAGTGTCCAAACACAGAGAAAAACCACTGGTGAAGCCGCTGAGATCCACGTGACACTATTGCGTAAAGATGGCGTCTATTAAAGAGGAGAGTGAAGATATGAAGATTGAAGTATTCACAGTGAAACAAGAAGATACTGAGGAACAAACAGGTTAGTTTCATTCTCTGAGCTAAACTCAGTAATTTCTTATCAAGAAACACATTAAAATGTCAACCTCTATAGAAATGAATGGTATTTTTGAAAAATGTCATGTGTGTGTCTTAATTAAAGTGGATTTGTTTGACATGAAGTGGGTCGCCTTATGTGGACAGAAATGTTGACCAGCCAAATATTAATGATGCCTTCAAGTGCACCTGAGAAGATCATACTTATAAGTTAGCCATTCTTTATTTTGTCGTGCATTAAATTAGGAAAGATAATACATAAATAGTATAAACCAGTGTTTCTCAACTCATCAGCTTATTGTGTTGAATAGGAAGGCATCTCAAACATTTTGGGAAAGTTGAGAGACACTGGTCTAAACAAAATTATGTAACATTAACCCAATATCTACTTCTGAAGTAAACACAATCCCTGTGTTTGAATATGCATACTTCTAGTGTTGTCACGGTGCCAAAATTTCAGTATTCGGTACCGATACCAGTGAAAATCCACGGTTCTTTGAAAAACCAAAGTTTAATTTAGACTAAATTTACCAGTAAAAAGCCATGGTTCTCGGTACCAAAGCAAAACACAAAAACATGCTTGCTGAACAACACTATTTTTTATTAATAAAGTTAAACAATGCCATTCTTTATACTTGTTTACCTCTGACGGTCTTCGTTTCGGAGTCACCTCCTGGGCCTTCCCGGTCAGAAGTGACCGGACACCTAAAAATTCAATTTCCTCCATCCCAGTAAAACCAATGCAATTTATTTTTGTTCTATAATATTTTTTCTTTTTAATTTTGTATTTTGAGAGAATTTGATTGAATTTATTAATATTTATGCAATATTTATGGTCTATTTTTGCCATTGAAAAAAATACAAAATTTTTTAATTTTTAAAAAAAATTTTTTTTTTTTTTTTATGCTGTATGTTAGTTTAATATAGAGTCTAGGCCTCCAAAAAAAAAATGGTTGAAGCAGATTAGCGCCATCTGGTGAGAGTATGGAGAGAAAGCGTAGAACCATGGTGTAACCACTAGATGGCATAAACAGCACTCTATGGAGAGGCATGTGACTTCCCCAGCTGTTTAATGGACACATTTACTTTTTTTTTTTTTTTGTGGATTTGAATATATATTTAAACAATCTCAAAAACTATTTCTTATCAAGTTTTATATATTTTTTTTTTTAGAAATAGTGATTTAAAGTGTTAGTTTTTGCATTATGATTAGTCAAACCTAAACATTGTGTTAGAAAGCCTAGAAAAATTATCCTAGAGTGGAAATCACACAATCCACCTAATATGTCATCATGGCTTAGTGATATAATGATGTTTAATATAAATATAAATATATATATTTTTAATATATATATAAAAAATAAAAAAAATTATGAAAAATTATTTTTTAATTTTTTTTTTAATTTTTTTTCTCTCTAGATGTTTTAGAGTGACACCCCTTTAATGCTGTGTACTTAAAAAAAAAAAAAAAAATTTGGGTGAATTTTTGTGTTTTTGTCAATTTCCCATTCATTTCCTATGGGGGTCATTTTTGACCAAAGACCACAAGTGTGATTATTTTTTTTATGACCACTTAGCATGCTCGGATCATGACCTCAATTTTTTTGTGTGTTCACATACATAATGCCATAAAAGTCACCAAGTTTCGTAACATTCCGATGAAGCTGTGATTTTTAAAAATTCAAAACATATTTTTTGTAATCTGAATTTATTGGTGTGTATGTGTATAAAAGTGTGTTTGTATGTGTGTGTGTGTGGGTGGGTGTGTCTGTTTTGCACTCTTGATGTTGTAGAGTTTCCCCCCTTTCCAGCGGTGTACTTTTTTTTAGGATTGTGTCCGTTTTGTAGATTGTACACACAAAAATGCGGAGAATTTTAGAATTTTTGTAAATTTCCCATTCATTTCCTATGGGTCGGTCATTTTTGACCGAAGACCACAAGTGTGACTATTTTTTTCACGACCACTTAGCATGCTCGGATCATGGCCTCAATTTTTTTTTGTATTCACATACCTAATGCCATAAAAGTCACCAAGTTTCATAACATTCAGATGAAGCTGTGATTTTTAAAAATTCAAAACAGAAAATATTTCGGTTAGAACCGACCGAGGACCGTCTGAGGGTTAAAATTTTAACAAGTCACAAGTAACAAGTCACATTTTATCACAAGTAATAAATTAATATATATTACAAACCTAAAAAACAAAACAATAAGCCATGACTGAATAAACACTCTTCTTATTTATAAACTTTAACATTTTTTAAATTAAACAAAATATGCCATGACTGTACAAGTTATAAACTAAAATATTATTATAAATGTAAAAAAAAAAAAGGCATAATTTAATTATTTCAAGCTAAGGATTGTAAACATTTGAGTAATTAAATAACAAGCATTGGTTTAAACAAGTTTCACCCAAAACAGAACTGGCCTACACAGTTATTCCTTAAGTTACTTTCTTTGGCATTTCCAGATTTTCTGAAAGAAACACTAACATATCAACATGTTCCTGACCAGTGTTGTAATGTAACGGAGTACAAATACTTCGTTACTGTACTTAAGTAGAAATTTCACGTATCTGTACTTTACTTCGCTATTTAAATTTATGTCAACTTTTACTTTTACTTCACTACATTTCCTAGATAAAATGTTTACTCCGCTACATTTCCACTAAGCATCTTCGTTACTCGTTACTACAAAATAAAATCAAAAGAAATGTGGGTTTGAGGTTTGGCGAATCACTGCTCCTAGATTGCATGACGCACGCTCTATTTCAGCGTAAAGCTTGTTTGTTGCCATGGAGGAGGATGCACAACTGAACCCGTGGAAGCGCGAGCCGCGGCCGCGCGCGAATCCCAAACGCGACGCTTCACGAGATAAGATGCAAGTGGCTAAACTAAACCGCTGATTTACGATAGAAGTTTTAAACGACCGACATAAATAATCAGTTTGCAAAGCTCATCTTCGGTAAGGGGAGATTTACAGGTAAAGATAAAGAGACTGAGGGAAGAAGAACGAGAGATGGAGATGAGAGAGGAGAGCAGGTAGAGCAATAGCCTTTTGGATACTGTGCCCAGAATGAGAATAACTTTATTACAATGGATTCCTATTTAACACAGATATACATATGTTTTTTGCCTATGACAGTGGAAAAATAATATGCCCCCGAACGCCCTAGCAAGATCACTTTTGGGACCTCTGTATTTATAAAACCCTGTGTACGGCTATTGCACTGAATATAAAATTATATTTTTGAAAAATACAATGAATTATAAGGCTGTACAGAACAGTGCACTATTGCAGACTGATTTTTTCTTAGTAGAGCAGCTAACTTAAAGTAGGCCTACATGCAGTGCGAGATAAACGATAACACAAGTACAGTAGGCTACAGGCTACAAAACACAAACAACAGCAGGTTGTACCAGTTAATAGTATGCTACTAGGCATACTATTAACTGGTACAACCTGCTGTTGTTTGTGTTAAGTAAAAGTCTTAAAGTTAACCGCTTGCTTTAAAAAAAAAAAAAGCTTTTTACTTTTACTTAAAATACTTAAGTACATTAAATATCAGAAAAATACTTTTCATACTTAAGTACAGTATAAATCAGATACTTTAAGACTTTTACTTAAGTAATATTCTAAAAGGTAACTTTTACTTCTACCAAAGTCTTTTTCTAGTACCATACTTGTACTTTTACTCAAGTATTGCTTTCTAGTACTTTATACAACACTGTTCCTGACTCAAGTCAAGTCATCTTCATTTATTTAGCGCTTTTAACTTTGTAGATTGTTTCAAAGCTGCTTTACAGAGATAAACGTATAATTTAAGGTAACAGATTGTTTTGGCTTTATAGCGGATCTTGAATAATGTTATTTTCCAGCTAAAGTTAGTTTTGATTGATTCACTTCCGTCGAAAGGATAATTTGTTATTAAATTAGGGGCCGCTAAGACGACACCGTTCTCTCTACACAGACTTTAAACGCGAACCTGTGAGAAACGCTGATGGTGCTCACGTGCGCATCAAGAATTAATTCTATAGTTATGTGCGTTTGAATATATGTGCGCATGTTTGTAATTCTCTACAAACCAAGCCTTAAACTACTTGTCCTGCCTATAAATTTGATACAGAATTTTATTTTATCACTACGGGGTAGATATGCAAATTTCCCACAACGCTTTATCTGTAGAGTGGTAAAGGGATCCTCCATAGGGAGAGGCTAGTTGGCACTTCAGCACTGTGTTGTCATCGGGTCCAGGCGAAGGTCCTTCGTCAGATCTGGATACGGCCTGGATCCGGCAGGCTGCGGGAAAACCTTGGGATAAACAAAGACACTAAAATTAGCGTAGATGCCATTCTTCTTATGATGTAACGAGTACATCAGGATTTAAGGGAAGTGTACCCAGTTCCGACTGACCTAATCTATGCAGCCTAACATTGAGTTATAGAAGTCTATAATGCATTATGTGAATGCTAGGTCAAAGAGATGTGTCTTTAATCTAGCTTTAAACTGACAGAGTGTGTCTGCTTCCCGGACAATGTTAGGAAGACTGTTCCAAAGTTTTGGTGCTAAATAGGAAAAGGATCTACCGCCAGCAGTCGATTTTGATATTCTAGGTATTATCAACTGGCCGGAATTTTGAGATCGCAATAGACGTGAAGGACTATAATGCGTTAAGAGCTCGCTCAAGTACTGTGGAGCTAAACCGTTTAGTGCTTTGTAAGTAATCAACAATATTTTAAAATGTATACGATGTTTAATAGGCAGCCAATGCAGTGTTGACAGAACGAGCTTGTTTGTGAAGCGTGCAGGGCAACCACCCAGTAGAGCATTACAATAATCTAGCCTTGAGGTAATGAACGCATTAACTAATTGTTCCGCATTTGTCAATGAGAGCATACAGCGTAATTTAGATATATTTTTAAGATGGAAGAAAGCGGTTTTACAGAGACTAGACACGTGACTTTCAAATGAAAGATTCGTATCAAAGAGCACACCCAGGTTCCTGACCGACGACGAAGACTTAACAGAGCAGCCATCAAGTGTTAGACAGTACTCTAGGTTATTACGTGTGGAAGTTTTTTGTCCAATAATTAGAATCTCTGTTTTTTTTTAATTTAGTAGTAAAAAATTACTAGTCATCCAGTTTTTTATATCAGCTATGCATTCCATTAATTTTGTGAATTGGTAGGTTTCGTTAGGTTTTGAAGAAATATACAGCTGAGTATCATTGGCATAACAGTGAAAGCTAATTCCATGTTTCCTAATCATATCTCTTAATGGTAGCATGTACAGAGTGAACAGCAGCGGTCCTAGTACTGAGCCTTGTGGTACGCCATACTGAACTTGTGATTGATAAGACATCTCTTCATTTACTGCTACAAACTGATAACGGTCAGATAAGTATGATTTAAACCATGCTAGTGCAATTCCACTAATGCCAACATAATGTTCGAGTCTATTTAAAAGGATGTTGAGGTCAATGGTGTCAAATGCAGCCCTAAGATCAAGTAATACTAATAGAGAGACACAACCACGATCGGATGATAAGAGCAAATCATTTGTGACTCTAACGAGAGCTGTCTCGGTACTATGGTACGATCTAATCCGGACTGAAAATCCTCGCAGATATCATTTCTTTCAAGAAAGGAACACAGTTGTGAGGATACTGCTTTTTCTAATATCTTTGACAGAGAAGGCAGATTCGAGATCGGCCTGTAATTAACTAGTTTTGTAGGATCAAGTTGCGTTTTTTTAACAAGCGGTTTAATCATAGCTAGCTTAAAGGGTTAGTTCACCCAAAAATGAAAATAATGTCATTAATGACTCACCCTCATGTCGTTCTAAGCCCGTAAGACTACATCTTCGGAACACAGTTTAAGATATTTTAGATTTAGTCCGAGAGATTTCTGTCCCTCCATTGAAGCTGTATATACAGTATACTGGCCATGTCCATAAAGGTAATATAAACATCATCAAAGTAGTCCATGTGACATCAGTGGGTTAGTTAGAAGTTTTTGAAGCATCGAAAATACTTTTTGGTCCAAAAATAACACAAAATAAGACTTTATTTAGCATTGTATTCTCTCCCGGGTCTGTTGTGAATCTGCGTTCAGGACTCCGCAGTGACGCTGCTGACGGAAGACGCTGATGACGTGTTATCTGGTGCGCCCGAGCTTCGTTTACAGTCTGAGGGAGACGCACGCTATATTCAAGCTATTCTACATTGTTTGCGTGGATATCATTTTTTTAATGGTGCGTAAATGTGCATGTCGCGGATGAGACACTTTTACAGCGTGCGTCTCCCTCAGTCTATTAATGAAGCTCGGGCGCACCAGATAACACGTCATCAGCGTCTTACGCCATCAGCGTAACTGTGAAGGATTGACAACAGACCCGGGAGAGAATACAATGCTGAATAAAGTCTTATTTTGTGTTATTTTTGGACCAAAAAGTATTTTCGATGCTTCAAAAACTTCTAACTAACCCACTGATGTCACATGGACTACTTTGATGATGTTTATATTACCTTTATGGACATCGACAGTATACTGTATATACAGCTTCAATGGACGGACAGAAAGCTCTCGGACTAAATCTAAAATATCTTAAACTGTGTTCCGAAGATGAACGAGGTCTTACGGGCTTAGAACGACATGAGGGTGAGTCATTAATGACATTATTTTCATTTTTGGGTGAACTAACCCTTTAAAAGCTTTTGGTATGTATCCTAGAGACAAAGATGAATTAATGATATTAAGAAGAGGATCTATGACATCTGGAAGCATCTCTTTCAGCAGCTTAGTCGGTATAGGGTCTAACACACGTTGTCGATTTAGATGATTTGAAGAGTTTAGAAAATGCTTCCTCTCCGAAGGAAGCATTTCCTTCGAATGAACGAAAGAATCAAATTTTCCCTCAGGGAGACTACAATGCACATCCTGATGCGATACTGTATTAGACGGTTGCATAGGTATAATTTTGTCCCTGATATTATCGATCTTATAAGTGAAGAAGTTCATAAAGTCATTACTGCTGTGTTGCTTGGAAACTTCTGGGCTTGAAGCTTTCTTTTTCGTTAGTTTAGCCACTGGTTCAAATAAATACCTAGGATTATGTTTATTTTCTTCTAATAGGGTTGAAAAATAAGCAGATCTAGCAGCTTTTAAAGCCTCTCTGTATTAATCAAGCTCTCCTTCCATGAAATCCGAAATACCTCTAGTTTTGTTTTCTTCCAGTTGCGCTCCATTTTTCTGGCTGCTCTCTTTTCCACTGCATGGTACGGCTCGGTACGGTTCGGCTCGCTTCGCTTTTCCACTGCGTGGTACGACTCGGTATGGCACGGTTCAGTTCGTTTTAGCTCGGTTGCTTTTCCACTGCAGTTAGTACTGCTTCAAAGTGGGTGGGACGGTGGGAGCTGTGCTACTTCCGCTCCTCGGCAACCAACGAGAGGAACGTCTGCACCTCGTCCACTGACCACGATTCAGCCATTTCTTGTTTTATGTTTTTGTTACTTTTTTTGTCAAGTAAATACTCTAAAAACAGGTGCTACCGCGTTGGCTATTTAAATCTAGCGGGTTTAGTGTCTCGTGTCGCAAATACAATGACGCTGAAGTGACGATTCTGTCTGACCAATCAGTGATCTGCAGAGTTTTCACGTCACATTATAGTATCGGTACGGTACACTTGGAACCTCAACAGAGGTGGTATCATTTAAAGCGAGCCGTACCGTACCATGCAGTGGAAATGCGCCATATGTGAGCCGTACCGAGCCGTACCGTACCATGCAGTGGAAAAGTGCCAAAGCGTGCCGTACCGAAACGTACCGTACCATGCAGTGGAAAAGCGCCATTAAGGGCCTGAGTGTGCTCATTGTGCCACAGCGTTGGACTATGTTCTTTAATCTTCTTTAAGCGCAGCGGAGCAACTGTGTCTAAAGTGCTGGAAAAGAGTTAAAAGTTTCTGTTGCAATATCAAGTTTTTCTAAGCTATCCGGGATGCTGAGATGATGAAACTGATTAGGAAGATTATTGATAAAGCAATCTTTAGTGGCAGAAGTGATCGGTTTAACATATTTATAACACGGAGTCGGCTTTGCAGCCTTGGCTAAATGTAATTTACATGAGTCTAGATAATGGTCTGGGCCCGTATCCCTAAAGAATTTTTGTGCAAAAAGTGGCTCCTAGCGGCCAAATTCTAAGAAAATTCTCAGAGTCTTGACGTTTTCTTAGAATTTCCCCTAAAAGTGACACGAAAATCCCAGTTAATATAAAAGCTATTCCTCAATATTCCTAGCGCTTAAAAGGGCTCCTAAGGCGAGATCTGCTAAGAGCAGGGAAGAGGACTTTTAGTGGCTTAGGAGTTCCCCTAAGCAGCTGCACAAAATGGCCAACTGAGGAGGCATGTCCTGCAAACACTGGATGACAGGGAATTATTCATAAATAGACCAGCCAGCAATCACAGACATTGATAAAAGCGGAGCCGTGTTACCCTCGTTAAGACCACACTGAGTTGTAACGTTGCAATTACTACTTCATTAAGGACAGTCCCTTGAGATAGGCCATCTTGTTTTCAATGGGGTCCATATGTGAAAGTACAAAAATATGCCAGCTAGGATATTAATATGAGCAAATAAGACACGAATCATTATTTGAACAGGGTGTAATGAGCTTAAGTTTTCACATATTTTAGATTCTAATGTTAGGCTATAACCCCTACAGCTTACTATTCATTTTCCAGATATTTTCTTGAATGTGAAATATTATTTACAATTACAGTCTGCATAAGATTAGAGTGTATAATTATGTTTATTGATTTGAGGGTACATCCTTTGCTCATCATCACCAAAAGTTCATTTTCATCAAACTTGTAGGATCAACCAATTACGGCTTTTGAAATGATGGCTCATAGCAACGGGGTCAACCACACCTCCTCACTAAGATAGGATTTTCCATCCATTCCTTGCTCAGAGTTCACTGAAAATGTTCTGGAATCACTTCTAAGCTAAAACTCCTGGCAAGGAATTTTTAGGTTAAGTTAGGAGCTCTCTGAGAGGATTCTCAGAATCTTTAGGGATACGGGCCCTGAGATGTCATCGCTCTGCTGCAGAATTTCAACGGCATCAACAGCTATTAAAATTATATAGATTAATTAATTATCTAATTATGCAAAAGTATATAACAAAAACATTTATTTTGTATAAAGCAAACCATGAAATGAGTGATCAACTTTTTTTTGTCGTCTCAAACATGTCTTGTAAACACAACTTGTGTCTTAAATCACTCGCTCATTCACTAATAACTAGGGGTGTGATGAGATCTTGCGAGACTAAAATGTAAGTGAAAAGCTGTCTCGCGATATCGCCGTGAGGGTGAAATTGGCATAGAATATGCCACCGCTACGTTCACACTACATTTCTGTGCTCACCGTGGCACTGCCTCCACTGCAGTTTTCATAAAAATAAAAACCATTGTAAACTTTTGTAAACGTCTGCTCTGCTCATCAAGCATGAGTTGCAGAGTCGCTCATAGTTCACTGATCACGTGACGAGAGTAAGGCGAGATGATTGACAAGACCATGTTGTAGGATTCGTTGTGCAACAGAGCCTAAGCGTCTGATAAATGTCTTATCTTGTAGAATGCACGCTCAGCACTGCCGCTCCCTTTACATATTAGGTGCGATCGCAAACTCGAAAGTGAAGTAAAACGCAAGCTCCCTAATGAGCGCAAATTAGGCTACATACAATAGCCTGTCTCTCAATATCATACCTATCTCTGGACTGTGTAGTTGTGGCTCTGGCTCTGTTCGCAATTTGAATATCGAGAGTACTTTGATTATGGTTGGACTTGCACTTATTGTTTGCACTTAATAAGACTAAGAAAAACTTATTTTTGTTATTTATACTGTGAGTATGAATTGTCAAATATTTCCAAAAATTGAACATAACAATAAATAAAGTAGAGCTAAAATGACATTCATTACAAGATTATTAGTTAAAACATTTCAAAATGCACCTGCAGACTATTTTTCCAGTCATGAATTTTGCCATTGATGATTTCTATAAAGAATTGTGCAGAAATCTCGTCTCTTTCTCGTGAACCCAATCTCGTGACTCGTCTCGCCTAGTGAGATAAGTGTCTCGTCACACCCCTACTAATAACCAAATTGCTTACCACAGCTATGCAGATTATACCTAGATCTACTTAGCCCTACAGCCCCAATAGCCGTGTTTCTACTGTCAGGCTAAAAGCGAGCGTGCTAGTGTGTGCCAGGGCCAGTCACATTTCCACTGTCACTTTCGGGGTTTGATCGGGCCAACGCCGAAGGTTTTTGACCCACCGAATACCTTGGTCCAAAGCGGGCCAACTGGGGCTTGTCATGACCAAAGGCTGAGTTTAGTCAGGAGAGGGGTCAACTCTAGTTTTCTGAAGAGACACAATCGATTTACATGATGAACAGATTGAATTAAGGCTTTTATTCTCATAAACATTCATCAACTCACACATAAGTTGTGGAAAACGGAAGCTCAAGCATTTCCGCTTGACGTGCAAGAACCAATGAGGTTCATTCCTGTGTGTTATGCAGCACGTTTGATGATCCAATCAACAGGTTCAGTTGAGCTTCTGTTTATGTTTGCTGATCAATGTTTATATGTGAATGAAATACTAAATTAAATCTGTTCATCGTATAAAGTCAGAAAATGTTGACTAAACCGATTAATTAGTTTTACGTTCTCTCTACGATGTACTTTTTGAAGCGTCTCTCAGATTTCATCAGAAAGATATTCATAACTTAGAGGTAGGGGTGTGACGAGATCTCGTGCCACGAGATCTCACGAGACTAAAATGTGACGAGATTTCTCGTCGAGTGAAAAGCTGTGTCGCGATATCGCCATGATTAGCAAAGAACCGCCTCCACTGTCGTTTTGCGATTGTATTGTAAACATCTACTCTGCTCATCCAGCACGAGTTGCAGTCGCACACAGACTGTGACAGTGCTGCAGGAATCACAGTTCACTGATCGCGTTACGATGGCGGAGGATTTGTTGCGCAACAGAGAGAGTCGATCTGAGATGTCTTCTGAGAATGAGATGTCTTGATATGTCTGAGATGGCGGTTCACACAGAACGTGTTTTTCCATTCCAGTGCGGTCCTTTTCCATTGTTTTTCTATGTAAACGCGCTAGACGGATGTGTAACCTTGCGCTCCCGTCTTGCATCTTTTGCAGCGTCTCGCGCATGACACAGCGCTCTAAAAACGCGGCGCTCAAGTTAAAATCAGTTCCCCCATTCCACTGCCAGCGTATCGCATTTTACACAGCAAAAACGCATTCTGTGTGAATGGCCCCTTATCTTGTAGAACGCGCGCTCAGCACCGCCACTACGGAGTGAAAATGAAAGTAAAACACGATGCGCGCAAATTAGACTGGATACAATAGCCCGTCTCCCAATATCAAACCTATCTCTGGACGTTATAGTTGTGGCTCTGGTCTCTGTTTTGGTCTCTGCTTGCACTTTGAATACAGAGAGAGTTGGCCTACTTTGATTATGTTTGCACTTGCACTTAATTATCGTTTGCACTAATAAGACTAAGAAAAACTGTTGTTTTATACAGTTTTTATTTCTATTTTCAATTTGTGAAAAGTAGTTTTATTTGGAGGTCACACACAGCCTCAGAAGTTCTGGAAGCTCATAATGTACAGTAAGATCTGAAGAGACTCGTGTGAAATCATACTTGAGAGAAGCTAGTCAGTTTAGTTTGTGGTAAAACCTTTACAGTGCTTCTATATTGTTGTATTTTAATGTATTTGATAATTCATACTCAAAGTAGAACTGAAATGACATTCATTACAAGATGATTTAGTAACAACATTTCAAAATGCACCTGCAGACTATTTTTCCAGTCATGAATTTTGTCATTGAGGAGTTCTATCAAATATTGTGCAAAAATCTCGTCTCGTCTCGTTCTCGTGAACCCAATCTCGTCTTTGTCTTGTCTCGTGAGATAAAGGTCTCGTCACACCCCTACTTAGAGGTAATATTCCTGGTGGGCCAGAGGTGCTCTGTTAACTAGATGCATTATTGTTGAGGATCTAGCATACATGTTGTTAGGGTTTTTTGCTTTAAATGTCTAAATGTGTTGATATATTTTGCTTTGTGCCATTAAACATGACTTGTATTTATCTTTTTATGCCGTAGATCTGATGACACTGAAAGAGGAGAGTGAAGTACTGAATGAAATGAAAGATCATGATTTGATAACCGGAGAAATGTCTTTTAGTGGCTCACAGACTGAAATTACTTCTTCACCTAAAAGAGTTCAAAAGACAGGAGCTGGAAGTTGTTTCACCTGCTGTCAGTGTGGAAAGAGTTTTAGTCAACATAAAAACCTTAAAGTCCACATGAGAAGAGTTCACAGTGGAGAAAAGCCTTACACCTGCCAACAGTGTGGAAAAAAATTCACTGAAAAAGGAAACCTTAAAGCTCACATGAGACTTCACACTGGAGAGAAGCCTTTCACCTGCCAACATTGTGGAAAGAGTTTCACTCAAAATGGAGCCCTTAAAGCTCACATGAGAACTCATACTGGAGAGAAGCCTTACTCCTGCAAACTGTGTGGAAAGAGTTATAAAGCAGAAATAAGCTTTAGGTATCACATGTACATTCACACTGGAGAGAGGCCTTTCACATGTGATCAGTGTGGAAAGAGTTTCAGGCATAAAGTAACCCATAATAAACACCTAAGAGTTCATTCAAGAGAGAACCGTTTTATATGTCATGAGTGTGGAAGTAGTTTCCCTGACATGAAACGTCTTAATAGGCACATAGCAATTCACTCTGGAGAGAAGACTTTTAAATGCCAGCTGTGTGAAAGGAGCTTCCGAGTCAATAAAGACCTGAAGACTCACATGAGAAAGCACACAGGAGAGAAGCCTTTCTTGTGTCATTACTGTGGAAAGACATACGGTCATAAAGTAAGCCTCAAGACTCACTTGAGACTTCACACTGGAGAGAAGCCTTACACATGCCCTCAGTGTAGAAAGAATTTCACAAAAAAAGAATCGTTTGATTCCCACATGAGAGTTCACACTGGAGAGAGCCCTCACGTATGCAAACAGTGTGGGAAGATCTTCTCACAAAAAGGAAATCTCAAGTATCACATGAGAATTCACACCGGAGAGAAGCCTTTCACATGTGATCAGTGTGGAAAGAGTTTCAGGCATAAAATTACCCTTAATAAACACATAGGGATTCATTCAAGAGAGAACTGTTTTAAATGTCATCAGTGTGGACAAAATTTCACAGACAGTAAACAGCTTAAGACGCACGTAATAATTCACATTGGACAGAAGCCTTTCATGTGTCATCACTGTGGAAAGAATTGCAGATTTAAAGGCAACCTTAAGAGTCACATGAGACTTCACACTGGAGAGAAGCCTTTCATCTGCCCTCAGTGTGGAAAGAGTTTCACATTTAAAGGAAACCTCAAGACTCACATGAGACTTCACACTGGAGAGAAGCCTTTTACATGTCTTCAGTGTGAAAAAAGTTTCACATATCAAAGAGGCTTGAAACGTCATTTACAAAGTCATTCTGGAAAGAAACTGCAGTGTTCCGAGTGTGATAAGAGGTTTACAAAAAGGAGCAATTTCAAAAATCACCAGCTCATTCACTCTGGTGGAAGGCGATTTAAATGTGATCAATGTAATAAAAAATTTATTTTGCCATTTCACTTACAGATACACCTAAAAAGTCATGCGGATGTGAGACCCTATTTGTGTTCCCTGTGTGGAAAGAGTTTTAAATGGCTTGGCAGTTTAAAATGGCACCAGAAAACACGTTTCTGTCTAAAATTAAGGCTACGTTCACACCACAGCTAAACGTGGGCCAAATTAGATTTTCCCCTCAAATGCCATTTTAAATTTGGTCCATATCAAATATTTATCTGATCAGGTGACACTCCTGTAAAACTTGACCATGTCTTTTCTTTCCATCCTTTAGTTCTTTATAAGTTGCCTCATATATTGGATTATTAGCCTACTTTGGAATCAATATATTAGATAAATTGACTTTTGTCTTACTGTGAAATGCCACAATGTAAATGGACACTTTTAAATAAAAGGATACAAGTGAATGAAATAATTGCACTGCATTTTTTGATTGATTTTAGGCCACATCCACACGAAGCCAGAGCTTTCCCTATCTGATGGGTTTTTTTTTTCCTCGTTCTAAAAAAAATTCTGTAAACACTGCGTCGTCTCAAGAAATATCTGTGTACACACGAAACCTTTTCTTTTTTACCAAGAACTTTATTGAACAATATGAACAACCATACATGGCCTGGAACAAAATAGGGATGAGTCATGATATTCGATTTGTTAGCGGACTCATAAAGCTTGCCACAAAGAACCGGCAAAAGTAATCATTATGAAAAAGTCATAAATGGACCATGGTAAATATATTTACACAGGTTTTCAACCCTATTTGAATATAAAACCCAGTTGAATATAAAAAAGTCCAGTGCGAATGTTACTCCCGCTCGTCATCGGCAGCTGTCACTGTTGCTAGGCGACAAGAACAATCCTCCGTAAGCTACACGGGTTCGAGCGCTTCAGATGCGCGCTTTGAAATGGGACGGAGCTGTTGTTCGCAACAATTTGTTAATATTGTGACTATAGGCCTACATTTTGTTACTTTTATTTTCAAAATAACCAGTGGTGGAATGTAAGGAACTACATACTTTGAGCACGTACAAATGTGAAGTACTTTTTTCCCACACAGGACAGCGACACTACAAAATTATGTTATTTTACAACATGATGCATTGTTTTACATTAAATTACACAAAAGTATATAGTTTAAATGTATCAACCTTGAAAATATTCAGAAGTAAAATGCAACATGCAGTAATATAAATGCAAAACCATCATAACAACCCTGACAAGGAGGGTCTTTTTTCCCCCTGCAGAATTCCTTTACATTTACTCTTGATACCTTAACATTAGAGTATGCAAGATAATTTTGCTTAACTAAGCTTTGAAATATATGACTAGTAGTTTTTCGCCAATGCGGTATTAAAAGTACTTTAGCGTAATAAAGTATCTCAATATTTATTCCATGAGTCAGCCCTGCAAACCTGTTGGTAGACAACTTAGTGGATAGTGGAAATAGGCACTCAAACACTCTGGAGACCATCAGATGAAGTCCCACCAGCAGGAGGCCTTACCAGGGTCTCTATTGTGGAGCCCATCCCGGTCCAGCAGCACACCAGGATCTCCCGCTCATCTGAATACAAGTCTACTTAATTCTTTCTTATTTTATGTACTGTAAATGTAATTGTTGATTTTGAGATATTTAACGTATGTTGTAAATAGTTGGGGGAAAAAAGGTTTAGAAGAATTTGTTTCATGTAGAAATTATGACTGTCATTACAAAAATAATTAGTTGGGTCATCTATAGCAATTCCGTGACCGTGGAGAGCGAAGGTTCGTTTCTCATTGGATTTGTCATCTATAAAAGTTAAAGAAAAAAATTAGCCGGGGTGCCAACATCTAGCTACTGGTGTGCCTCAGGGCTCAGTGCTTGGACCACTTCTCTTCTCCATCTACATGACATCACTAGGATCTGTGATTCAGAAACATGGCTTTTCCTATCACTGCTACGCTGATGACACAACTCTACCTCTCATTCCAGCCTGATGATCCGACGGTAGCCGCTCGCATCTCAGCCTATCTGACAGACATCTCTGTCTGGATGAAGGACCACCACCTTCAATTAAACCTTGCGAAGACAGAGCTACTTGTAATCCCGGCTAACCCAGCACTTAATCACAACTTCACCATTCAGCTAGGTTCGTCATCCATAACTCCATCAAGATCAGCCAGGAACCTTGGAGTTGTAATTGATGACCAATTGATCTTCACAGACCACATTGCTAGCACTGCCCGGTCATGCAGATTTGCCTTGTACAACATCAGAAGGATCAGGCCTTTCCTATCAGAGCATGCTACACAACTCCTTGTTCAGGCGCTTGTTCTATCCAGACTGGACTATTGTAATGGGCTGGTCTCCCAGCTTGCACTGTCAAACCTCTGTAACTGATCCAGAATGCTGCAGCTAGAGTGGTCTTCAACGAGCCGAAGAGAGCACGTCACTCATCTCCTCACAAAATTGCACTGGTTGCCGGTTGCCGACAGAACAACCACTGGCACTGTTCCCTTGTACCTTAACGAATTACTTCAGACTTATGTGCCATCCAGAAACTTGCGCTCTGCAAGCGAGCGGCGTCTTGTGGTGCCATCTCAAAGAGGCAAAAAATCTCTTTCTCTGACCTTTACCATGACTGTTCCCTGCTGGTGGAATGATCTGCTTAACTCAACCAGAGCTGCTGAGTCTGTAGCCATTTTTAAGAAACTGCTGAAGACGTATCTTACTTCAAAAGTGAGTGGGTCTATGTTGCGGGAGGAGATGACTACATTGAGGCTGCAGTCTCATCCCTTGGCATCAGCAGTGTTTGGAATAACGCCGTTTAAAAGAACGGCGTTAGGTAACGACGTTATTTTTTCAGTAACGGGGTAATCTAACGAATTACTTTTCCGTCGTTACAACGCCGTTAACGTTACTGGACGTTAAATGCGGTGCGTTATATGCATTGATTGAATAAACTGTGTAATCCGATTCCGAACGCACCCCTGGCTCACAGCTAGTGAGGAGGTGGGTTAATAACGATGTAAGCGATTATGATTGGCTAAGGCAGAGTCATGTTTCATGGTAGCCAATCAGAGCCAGTGTTTTTACACACATGCCAGCACAGGCGCCACACACACACACACACACACACACACACACACAACCACTAAACAGATTTGACGGAGCAGCAGAGATGGCGAGTCAGGAGCAATCCGATGAAAAGT
Organism: Phoxinus dragarum; assembly: GCA_033366665.1. Classification (NCBI taxonomy): domain Eukaryota; kingdom Metazoa; phylum Chordata; class Actinopteri; order Cypriniformes; family Leuciscidae; genus Phoxinus; species Phoxinus dragarum. The sequence continues at coordinate 25,548 of JARPMJ010001389.1, forward strand.
TGGTGGAGATATAGGCACTACTTCAAATTCATTGTGGTCAAAGGCAAGAACGTGCATGTAATGTGTATATTATGTCCAGTAGCGAAGACTTTGTTGACATCCGTTGTAAGCAACTCTAATTTAATGAAGCATCTCACATTGACACGCGCATCTACAAAGCTAGTGGCAAAAAACACCGATACCTCCACCACAGGTGCTAGTTCGCCAGGTTGTTTTCTTGACCAGTTGTCTCAGGTTGAGAGAGTTTGATTTAATTTGCTAGAGTTATGCACTTTATATGGTGTAACTGTTTACTTTTCTTACAAAGATAATACTTGAAGTGCAGGATAAACCTCTAGCTGTCTGTCGACGTGCAATAAATATTGAAAGTTATGTACAAACACCCGTCTGTTCTACTCATTTCAACTGACTTGTGAAAACTGCTCACAAAAATTATTTGGATTATAGCAACTTTTTAACAGTAACGCAAATAGTTACTGTTGTGGCAAAAATTCATCGAACAAACATCACTGCGTAAGAGACACTCAGTCAAATTATAAAATAGAAGTATTTATTCTTGCAAGAATAGGAGCAGTCTAATACACAGTTGTTACCCTGTGCAGAAGAGTGACACACCCCCAGACAGACTGAACCAGCTTTTATCTCCGTTCCAAGGCCTTCTTCCGCCAGAGCCATCCTACCAGTAGTTTTCCATAGACTAAGCCCTCCTTCACCAAATGGCCTTCTGACATCTAGGTCAGAGGTCCTTGTTCGTCTGTTCTCTGGAGTGTCTCTCCCTTCTGCCTTCCCAGGTACATAAAAAGAATCTTCTCTCACTACAAGTGAGAGTCACACATGTGACATTCTTTGAATCATCTATATTCTAAGAAAGATCAGTGAATATCATAAAATCGCCACTACAACTCCTCACTTTTTATAATTATTAATCAAACATAATAATAACAATAATAATAAATGCAAGTTCAAGTCATTACATCACATCATAAAAAAGAGTTTAGGATGAAGAAAGCATAAGGCTGTTTTTGTTGGGGTAAGACCCATACTTATTTAGCAAGCGAGTAAACATGTTTACTAATGCCGGGCTCGACCGCAGTCACACTAGTAAGGAAAAAAATAGTTATAAACAGTAGGAAAACAAGCAATGCAATAAAATGCAAATGGTAAAAGCATTAAAAAATAAAAAAAATCTCCCTTTCATATAAATCGTTCTCAAAAAGAAAAGAAAACATTTAACTGTAATCTCTACTTGAATCATCTGCATAATTTTGTTCATCATCATCATCATTTAGATAGACTGTCATTTTCACCAATTGAACAGACATTCCAGTTCTCTCATATTCACCCATGAATAACAAAATTATCAGAATAACACATACAATCATAACTCCTACACATTCAACATTTTCCCCATATCCATTTCCCTAACCATATTTTGTTCTTTTACTTTTAATTCAATCAGGCAGTGGTTCTACTTAATCAGCTTCAATAATAATCCTTATAATTTACATTAATTAATAGATCTTCTCTTCCTGAAAACATTTGCCTTAAATATTTTCTAATGAATCAGTAACCAATCAAATCATTTGTCATATACTAATATCAATACTAAGCCCTATTTCAATATAATCAGATAAAATCCTCAAAATCATCACAAAACCACATTCTTAATTCATTAGTTGGTCCACATCCTCCTCCAGGCGTGTTGGTGTAGGTGAGCGGCTTGGACCCAGGTGTCACCTGTGAATGGAGACCTTAAGTATTTTGTTAGTGATTTGTCTTTCCCTCGTCCCTTTTGGTGTGACCTGTGGAATTTTCACCATCTGTTTACAAACTGAAACATATTATCATTAGACATTTCTTGCTTATTAGAGTCAGAGTCCTTTTCCCCTGAAAAACACATATCGTTCACAAGTCAATATTCATACATTTGGAAAACAGAATCAGTTCAGCTCGATGCAATCCATCCTGACATTCTGCAAAAGGAAAATTTTAGGTTATGCTCTGTACAAGGTGTAGCACCTTTCCACAATAATAACAATCAGGCCAGGACAGTTAGCAAAATTCATCCATAGCCATTATTCAACACATTTTGCCCTGTCTCCCAATCCTGCATGCTCCCTGTAAAGCAAAACAAATTTCGAGGTTATCGTCAGATAGTAAAGTACGTAGTTTCTTTTGTCTACTGTGCTCCCGTGGCCTTCGATGCTCTGGCGTAACCTGTTGAAAACAATCCAGACAGCAATTTTGTTAGGCAGAAGAATGGCTTCTTTCAGGGCTTTTACCCAATTACCCCTAGTGTTCTTCCCAACATTTATTCTAATAAAACACAAAGCATCCCCCTTTTGATGGTCGACACAACTCGATCATCAATTTAACATAACATTTAACATAGTGTTTTCGATAAAGTTTACCCTCAACACTAACCCAACCATTGTCCTTCAGACAAATTTTCTCCAGACATCTTTCTCTGCCTCTGAAACAAAAATATTACATTCTTCACTTAAAGCCACAATTTCATTTCCTTATCGCAGTATTTGAAGGGCAACGGCCCTCAGTCTAACCGCGTATCCTGCTTTTCAGGCCTGTTGTTTTGTCTCGCAACCATTTTTAAAAGTCGTCAGGTCGTTTCATCTCGTCAGGTCGTGCTGTACAGACTTGGTCAATGTCAGTCAACAAAAACATTCTCCTCCTGTCTACGATAATCATAAATGGCTCTCTGGATAATTTGATATTGACTTAGCCAATGTGTCACATCTTTGTTGTTGCTGTCAAATCTACAACCACAATTCCAATTTACATAAATACCTAAACTTATCCAAAAGTAATTCAAATCCACATCATAAATGACAAAAGTAATTACTACCAGACGGAGCGTGATGACCAACCAACTTAAAGCTCGTCCCATGTTCTCTATCATCTTCTCATCAGATTCACTCAGCATTTGCCTTCATTTACAATTTGTCACTTGCCTTAACTCATCTGTAATGATAAACCATTCTCCAGAGGTTAAACACACAATATACTCACTATTCAGGCGGAATAGCTGCCCTAAACTAACACCTACAAGACATAAAGTGCTGTCACCATCACACACACTCATGCTAGATACACATATGTTAACTGCTCATTTCCAATGTTCGCTTTTTTATATTAACTCTAAAAGTATAATATTGAAAGTTTAAATAAGATTTAAACTTCACATTTTTCTGTAGCTTTTATATAATTTTACATCTTTGAAATTTGGCCTCTAAACCCGTTTCAAATGTTCTATCTGTTCATTATTCATTTTTCTTTAGAAAAGTCAGCTGGGTTGTTTTGGTTCATTATCATTATTTTGTTTAAGCTTGCCTTACCAGGCCTGATAACAGAAAGACAAACAGCGTCCCAATCCCTTCCTCCACTCAGCAGTCTCTCTTACACAAATAATCTTTTTTAACATCCTCCTAAGACTGAAACTTAATTAATCATAGTCTAGAACCCTTAATAGTTCACAATTGTTAATATACAAATGTTTAACTCAAATTAGAACCATTACAATAATCTAAAATACATTATGCTATGAGCATTCCTAAGGTTATCTTTAGTTTGAATACTTGTATAAATTCTCAATTCACCTTTGTTATCCAAATTCTTACAAAAACTGTCTTAATCTTTAGCCATCCACCATGTCTCATGATTTTTAGGAGTTAAAACCATCTTATAGACATATTAGTTCAAAATCAACACTTCTATAATTTTCCTTGCCCATAAGGCAACAACATCATGTTCCTGATATAAATTAATAAGTTATGTTACTGTCTCCCCAACAAATAAGCACAATCAACTCATGGTCTCAGCTGGCTCTTGAAAGCACATTTCACATTAGCTCTTTATCTATAATTTCCATCAATCTTGTCACAATTGAAAACAAGCCATACAGTGAATTGCGGGTTTTTTCTCGGGTGAGTGGTATAGAGGAACTCACATTCTCTCGGGTCAGAACGTCGCGATTCCTCACAAAGCATCTGACCTCCCAATGATCTGCTGATCCCAGTTGGCCTCCAGTAATCAGCGTTCAACTCTCATACCTTTCTCACATATTAACACCTCCATCCGGAGGTGTCCAGTGTTATTGCGTGACCTCCTGCCTTAGGTATAGTCCCCTGGCCAGAAGGATCTGCCCCGTCGTTGGGTAGGCCACTCGTACCCACTGATGACCCGCTCATTCCCAATCAGTTTCTTCAACAGAACTCAGCTGTTTTTCTGGAGCTTAGGAAAGGCACATTCAAGAGTCACCTCATCTAGTGTTAAGGGAAACAGGTTAATAACAACAGTATTTAATCACTCAAATCTGTTAGACCTGTCCGAATCAACAAAATCTCAGTGAAATTTATTCACGTCTATTCAATGTACATCTATAGCCATGGTCATAGGTCCTGTGTCATGGTGAAGGCTAAGATCAGACAAATACGTTACTGGTCCTAAAATAACAAGTACAAAAATGTCACTTCTGTCATTCAGGTCTACATTATTATTTTAAAGACTTCTTTAAAGTCATTCAGTTTTACAAATCTAAAATATTTAACTACAAATTGCCCTCTGAAATGCAATGATTTCCTTTAACATAATTTCTTTTAACATCTCATTATGCTATAATTTTTCAGCTGAAACTGTGTTTTAGTATAAATAGCTTATCGTCATGACAGGCTAAGATAACAGCCTTCTGACATTGAATGAGAGACAGACTCTGAGGCCTTCAGGACTTGGTACACTTTTTGTCATACTAAACATTCTCACCTTTATCTACTTTATCTTTTAATTCTAACCTTTGCCAGAAATTATATACGTTTTCAATATAAAAATAATTTTATAGTTGTCTTTTACTCATACAGGGAATTTTAGATATTACAAATTCCACTCATATTGAGACTGTCATACAGTTTCAGTCAAGTCCCAATCTTATCTTTTGAAACCAAAACATCAGCTTCTTCCTTCATGGTCAATTTCCAAGCTGTTTGTTTAATCAGATCCATTTCCACAAAATTGTTTTTACATTTAGCAACCCAGTGCTACTTCTACTTATTTGATCTTAAATACAAATAGATATTCTAGTTCTCAATAACGTTTCATTAAAAGACATCTCAATTTTAGTTGTCAGATTCTCAATTACAATCTGCAACAAAAAATTTTAAGTGTTTCATTAAAAGACAATCATCTTTTTAGTTACCTTTACCTTTACAAATATTTTCCCTATCTGTAATTTTACATTTACTGGTATCTTTACTTTTTTCCTTTTAAAAGAATTTCCTTACGACTTAAATCTTTCAACTTTCTTTTCTCTTTCAATCTACTTACGACTTCCATCTATCAACTTTCTTTTCAACTTTCTTTTCATTTACTTGCACATTCTTTTCACTTTCCTTAGCACTGCATTCACATTCTTAGTTCTTTCTCAGACGAAAACTTTAATATCGTCTTCAAATCCTGTTCTACTTTCAAACCCACATTAATACACGTCACTTTCACATTCCATCAACTTTCTTTTACACCTTTCTGAGTGGTCATTTTCAGTTACTGCTAAACGCAGCTGACCAAAATTAAAACATTTTCTGTCCCCTTCTCCTATAGTTCGATCTCTCTGTCCCCTTCTAACAGCTCCAACTTACTGCACACACTTGAAGCAGTGTGTTCCAATCAGTTTGTAAACAGAGCTGATAAGCAGTTCTCTCTATTCTTTGACAGTCCACCAGTGGCGGATTCTATCACACTAGCCAAATCATTATTTTATCATTATTTTTGGCAGAACATTAATTTTCTGCACGGAAATGCATAAATTGTTTTCTAAGCAGGCTTCAAAAAGTTTCTGTTTAACTTTAACACTTGTCCAGGGAAAATTATCCCCGACCCATAATTTCCTTTATAAAACAGACTATGTCTTTTTTTTTTTTTTTCTCTCAATGACTTAATATCAACAAAATATCCGACATTTTACATTATTGAATTCCAAAATATGTCTTTACATTTCTCTAATTCGTTATTATCATCAACAACACTGATTACAATAGAAAGCACACATTTAACATCCGGAAGCCGGGCTGAATAAGCACGCGCTGTTGCTGTACTCCCAGCATAGCTGGAGTCTTTAGGTTCAAAAGACAATGGTCAAACCAAAAATAAACATAATTTCAATCATTATTTTACCACTAAAATATAGAATTGTTCCCCATTTTGCTTAATGAAACATTCATTATCTTTATATCATGGTAATCCCTGTTAATCATACTCAATACCTTATCATTATTATTTTTAATCTGAACCTCACTTTTCATACCATTTCTTAATCTGATTTAACAGCCGTTCATATATAGTAACATAAATTTTATCAGAAATGTTATTTTCATAACATACATTTTCTACAGTTGTTTTCTTCTCAAAATGGTTAGTCTGCCGATTCAACAACTATTATCATTACTGTCTCAGTCCCACTTATCTCTACTGTTTTTACAGAAACCAAAATATCATATTACTCAAATCTCAATCCTTCACGAAGACAGCCTTATTGCTGCTTGCTACTTCAACTTTTGTTACAAACAAAATCTTCTCACATCTAATGTCATGCATCCATCTAATGGATGAAAAATAAAAACCCTTTTATCAGTTATATTCAATCTTACTATATGGAAATACATTCTACATCGACTCTTTTATCTGCTTCAAGCCAACACCTCATTGTCTTTTCACACTTTTACACACGTTGAACGCAGACACAACAACCTTTCTGTTTCTCACTGCTCTGTTCAACTGATTCCCGCACCATCTTTAATCTTGTGGTGCTCAATAACATCATACATTTTCACACTTGACATTGTCTTTTCCCATTTTTACATACATTTCTGCCCTTAATTTTATCTCATTTGACAAAACACCGGTGTACCAAATTTCGCAAGCTTGCTTTTGAGACTTCCCCATATTAGCCGCTTATCTGTTTTCTGTGGATTTCTCTTTTACGCGCGTTCTCTTTATTTGTCAAGCGTCCCCGACAAACCCGATCTTTCTTTTAACCCAAATCGGACGGGTTACACTATTAGTGTCACTATTAGTGTCCTCCTAATTACGGTTTACCAACAAATCTGTTACGATTGTCTTGGTTTCCCCTAATTAGCTTCAGCACCCAAAAATAGTTCGCTCCGTGGTGGAACAATTCATTTCCAGGTACCTATCTGTATGAAATGTCTTGGTCTGTCACAGTTCTCAATTAATTCCAGATTATTTATCTGCTTGAAATATCTTGTTCTGTCACAGACCTCAATTAATTTCAGATTATTTTCCTCGTATCTGTTTGAAATATCTTGATCTGTACGTAGATCTCAATTAATTTCAGATTACGTACCACAGAAAACAGTTCTCAGCCAATATGGTTCAATTTCACTCTCCCCCCAATTAAACTGAATTTAATTATACATTACCCAGAGATGTGTTGTTCTGAGCCACCTCGAGTTCTTTTTGATTCCAGTGTCCGATCCTCCCGGGCTCTGACATCGGCCGGCCTCTCTCTCTTAAGTTTACGAGGTAGAGCTGGAACTTACTCAGTCCAGGTGGCCAAACACCGTCCGATCTCAGGTCCAGGAGGCATCGTCCAAGGAATCCCACTATTCTGACACCAAATTGTTGTGGCAAAAATTCATCAAACAAACATCACTGCGTAAGAGACACTCAGTCAAATTATAAAATAGAAGTATTTATTCTTGCAAGAATAGGAGCAGTCTAATACACAGTTGTTACCCTGTGCAGAAGAGTGACACACCCCCAGACAGACTGAACCAGCTTTTATCTCCGTTCCAAGGCCTTCTTCCGCCAGAGCCATCCTACCAGTAGTTTTCCATAGACTAAGCCCTCCTTCACCAAATGGCCTTCTGACATCTAGGTCAGAGGTCCTTGTTCGTCTGTTCTCTGGAGTGTCTCTCCCTTCTGCCTTCCCAGGTACATAAAAAGAATCTTCTCTCACTACAAGTGAGAGTCACACATGTGACATTCTTTGAATCATCTATATTCTAAGAAAGATCAGTGAATATCATAAAATCGCCACTACATTACTTTCCCTGGTAACGAGTTACTTTTATTATAGAGTAATTCAGTTACTAACTCAGTTACTTTTTGGAACAAGTAGTGAGTAACTATAACTAATTACTTTTTTAAAGTAACGTTCCCAACCTTGGGCATCAGCGATGAGCAGCCATGGTTACGCGTCATTGCTTGTCACGTGACACAGCGCAACTACAACATAGCGCTGAATGAATGGTGATCTGCTTTTATGTAATTTTTCCTTTTTTATTAAAAATATTCACACATTTATTATCTATAGTATGAAACACTGATATTCCGATTGTCAAATATGTGCATGTGGATGTGTTTTGTTGTATAAATACCTTTATAACGATCGCGTTAGTTGAGCTGTATGCGCGATGGGCGGTGCCATGTTTGTGCCACAGTTCAGAGAATCGGATCTGTTGGATTTACAACACGTCGATTCATCCACTTCTCCCAAAATACATGAAAGTAAGTGGCTGGTGAACTGGGAGAGAATAGGGTCAAATGTAAAGCTACTTACACATTGTGTATCTGATATGAATAAAACGTGTCGTCTTTTTTTATTATAAAGGATTATTATTATTATTGCCGCTTCCAGACATCAGTGTATATTTTACAACATCAAATTCATTGTTTTTTTAGTGCTTATGTGATTCTTAAATGTCTTCAACCTAAAATAAACACTATGTGGTTGAAAACACTGAATAGTTGTGATATATGACAAGCACTGAGCGCGTCCGTCTTTGGCTCAGCGCCAGCCAACGCGCCAAAGCACATTTGAATTTAGCAGTTGATCATGTGATGCACTGACCATTCTAATCCCACCGGTGTGATCGTACGTGCGAAAGGGTTAAAACGGAAAAAAAAATTCCCCATTTTCATATTTTTGAAAAAAGCTCCAGGGAGCCACTAGGGCTGCGCTTAAGAGCCGCTGGCGTCTCTAGAGCCGCGGGTTGCCAACCCCTGCTCTAGAACCTTGGACCAGGGCTATCAAAGATGATCAAAGACACACCTACTGTTCCCTGGCCACCTTGCATTGATCGTCTTGAGGAAGATGAACAGTTGCGTTTCTTGTTGTTGAGAACAGTTGCTTCTCATTCTGTAGAAGCTGAATCCATCCTTGGTTTAGCTTCGAGTTCAGATTCATAGTTGTTTCTATTCAAGGGTCGAGTGGCTGACAGGAGTATGGTGGCCCGGTCATTCACTGGGTGAAGTGAATGTTGAATAATACCATTCTCTCATCTGACAGCGAAGAGGACATTGCCCAATAATCTGGCAACCACCTTACATAATCATGGTTGTCGTATGCCATCAGTCCAGGCAGCATGTTATATGACAGTAGGTACTCTGTATCATTTCTTGCATGACATGCATCAAGATATTGTACAAGCGGGTCGGTCATCTCCGGGAACGAGACCCAAAAGTCCCCCTTGTTTGTGCCAGGTTTCTCATAAACTGTTGATTTTTTATTTTTATTTTATTTTTTATTTATCCTTTATTTAACCAGGAAAAGCCCATTGAGATTAAAAATCTCTTTTGCAAGGGAGACCTGCCCAAGATAGGCAGCAAAATTACATCACATCATTTCATACAAAGACACACAAGAAACAAATAAATTAATAGAAACAGTATGAAAGCCAATTATGCACTTACAATGACATCTCAATAAAAACATTGACATGTGACGGATTTCAACTCAAAACATCTCATTCTCAACTTAAAAACACACAAAAGAATCAATTTGTTAAGTTTTAAGTTGTTCTGCAGCAAATTCCATGTAGAGGGAGCAGAATAAACAAAGGCCTTTTTACCCAGCTCAGTACTGACATTTGGGACAGAAAGCAAGACAACAGCCTGAGAACGGAGAGAGTAATGACCAGCACTTTTTTTCATAAGAAGTGAACATACATAGGATGGGAGCACACCAACAATAGCCTTATATATAAATATATACCAATGACAAAGCCTCCGTGTGGCCAGAGCAGACCATCCTACACGAGAATACAGCTCACAGTGGTGGGTGCGAGCTTTACAATTAGTAATAAATCTCAGCGATGCATGATAGGCTGCGTCAATCATGTGAAGGCATTGAGCAGATGAATGCATATATAATATATCACCATAATCCAGCACAGATAAAAAAGTGGATGCCACTAACCGTTTTTTAACATTAAAAGAAAAGCACAGCTTATTTCGAAAGTAAAAACCCAATTTTAGCCTCAACTTTCTCACTAGACAGTGAACATGAGGCTTAAATGATAGGCAGTCATCAATAACAATACCAAGATACTTATAAGTTGTGACAGTCTGTATTTCACGTCCGTCAAGAGTAATCACTGAGGGAACATTCAGTGGTCTATTCCGAGGGCCCGTGAAAAGCATACCTTTGGTTTTGTCTGCATTGAGCACAAGTTTCAACTGTAGCAAAGTGTTTTGGACAACATTGAAGGCATTCTGTAAATGTGCAATGGCTTGTTTAAGAGAGGGTGCACAGCAGTAAAAAAACTGTGTCATCTGCATAAAAATTAAAGTTTGCATCAGACACATGCCGATTAAGATTATTTATATAAATAGTAAATAAAAGAGGGCCTAACACAGAGCCTTGTGGAACCCCTTTAAGGATTGGTAAAATACCAGATTGAACACCATCATGCTTAATGCACTGAGTTCTGTCACTAAGATAGTTTGAGAACCGAGAGACAGTTTTCTTTGAAAACCCCGAATTAAGAAGACTAATCTTTAAAGGGGGGGTACAATGGTGTTTCATGTATTCAGAGTTGTTTACAGTGTTAAAGAGATGGATTCTCATGCTAATAATGGCCAAAATTTGAAAAGTTATTTTGAACGAATAACAGAGAATTTCTGTGCTGAAAATCATACTTCCGGGTTGCAACACGTTTCGGCTGGTTTTTTTCTATCGTAGATCTAATGACGTAGACCAGAGTGGAACTCCTTATATGAGCATTGCTCTCGGAAAAGCGCGTTCACGCACACGTCGACCAGAGGAGAGAAAGACCCTCTTATATACTGTCTATGGAAAGACCCAAGCGCATATCGACGCGCTACTACCGGAAATCATCATCATCAGCGCTAAATAGGAATGGTTGATGTCAAGAATGTCTCCAAAAAAGTGTGTTTTGGGATGTGAGGGAAAGTTTACCTTGTTCAGCTTCCCAAAGAACCCAGTGTTACTGGAACAGTGGATGCAGTTTGTATTTCCGGGACAGCCAAGGAGTGTGGCAAGGTCATTTCAGTGACGAATGTTTTATTAACAATGTCGTCGCTGGATTTGCAAACCGGTTGCAATTAAAACCTGGCGCGGTCCCGGTGATAAAACACCCCATTCATGTAAGTACAACGGTATCACGCGCTCCCGCTTGACTCTATAGCTCCGCCCACGCCCAGAATCAAGGACCTCGGCTTTTTCCGGATAGAATCGGAAAGCTGTATTTTTATTTTATAAATATGATGAAACTAAAGACTTTTTGGAGAGATGAAGGACGCACTATTACTCTATAGGTACTCAAAATTAACATGAGATTGACTGAAACTAAGTATTTTACCCCCCCTTTAAACAGTGGTGGAGGAAGTACTCAAGTTTAGTACTTAAGTAAAAGTACAAAATGTCTGGGCTGTTCAATCGTAATAATCACAAACAATTTTCTATTGTGTACTGGAAAGGGTTGTTGTGCAAGCTCTCTGCAATACTGACACACTGTAAAAATCTGGTTATTTACTTATTACTCATTAAATATTAATTTAGCTAAGCCAATTATGACATACAATTTATTTTATTTTTACTATACTATTAAGAGCAGTAAAAAAAAAACCTCAAAAGCACACAGGTGAGTGTTATTCTGAACACTTTCATCAAATTTGTATGACCAGTTTATTCTGCTCAACAACAGTTGCTTTAGTCCTTTACCTTGGCCTGCATGGGGAAAATGTAGCTAAAACTGCATTTGAGGCTTATACTCCATTGATTACAGAAAATCCAAAAGCATTAGGCTAATAATGTATAATAGGGGTGTAACGGTATGCAAAAATCACGGTTCGGTACGTACCTCGGTTTTAAAGTCACGGTTCGGTTCATTTTCGGTACAGTACGGGAAAGAAATGCAAAACATTAAACTGCTGGTTGTTTACTATAAACTTTTTTTTAACAATTTGTTTACATTTTTTTAAACACACTTTTTAATTAAATATAATAAATAAAAAAAGAATAATAAATAAAATACTGCTGCAAAGTTCTCCACTAAATAAAATACTCTCAAACCAATATTGGCCATGACACTAGCTAGCGAGAGGAGAGAGAGAAAAAAATGCCTGACAGGCATAAATATATTTATGTCCGAGCCCGACCCGAAACCGACAGTTAAAATCCCATTTTTGTTCCTCATACTAATGACACGCGTACGTTTGTTTGTGTGGAAAGCCTGCTTTTATTAAGCAACTGAAAGGCATTTGGAAATGTCAACAGATGATCGCATCAGCGCGCACGGAGCAACAAGCGCACTGCAGGCGCGCATGCACGCGTTTCGTTGTCACAGCAACATAAACAAATTTCCGCACACAGGAAGACAGATGTTATGGTCATATTTTGCATGTATTTTAATCACAAAAACGAACGTTTGCATCAAGTGAAAGCATCAGGCACATTGGCTACCAACATAATAAGCTGTTTTAAGTGTAAAATGTTCAATGCCTTATCGCGCTGATGTGACCGAGCCCGAGCCGAAGCTGAACATATCTAACGTTAAATATTTGTCCGAACCCGGCCCGTACAGTTGTACAGTGCGCGCTCAAGTGCAACGCGGAGACTTCCGACACTTAATGTTCGTGTGGAAACTCGGAATATGTTCCGCACACAACTAGCCTAATTCACGTGAAAGATTGCACTCATGTGCACCGCACCGAAAGTCCTATACCGAAACGGTCCGGTACATACCGTTACACCCCTAATGTATAACACATTAGAATGAGACAAAAATAAGCACCAAACTAAATTTGACAAGGGTGAGGTGAGTGCTTCTCTTAAAACATGCAAGCAATGTGTTGTGTTGTTTCAAAACGCGCGCTGAGCCCGTGATTTCTTTGACCAATCAGATCTCCGATCTGTTTCAACGTGCATTGGCCAGCAACGCCAAAACGTCAGTCGACCAAAAACATTTTATGCAAGAGATTCGGAAGGATGTAACGACACGCATTTTAATAATGTAGTGGAGTAAAAGTACAGATAATTGCTGAAAACTCTACTTGAGTAAAAGTAAAAGTATGCATTATTTTTTTTACTTAAGTAAAGTATAGATACGTGAAAATTTACTTAAGTACAGTAACGAAGTACAAATACTTCGTTACATTCCACCACTGCCTTTAAAACATCATGATCAACCGTGTGAAAAGCTTTTGACAAATCAATAAAAAGTGATGCACAGTGCTGCTTCTTGTCACGAGCAACAGAGATGTCATTTATCACCTTCATTGCAGCTGTGATGGTACTATGTTTTTTTCTAAAACCTGACTGAACTGGGGATAAAATGTCCTGTACATGCAAGAAGTCTTTCATCTGATCACTCACCAGAGATTCAAGTGTTTTGGCCAAAACAGACAAATTAGAAATTGGCCTGTAATTATTTAAATTTGACGGGTCACCCCCTTTCAATAATGGACAAACAAATACAGATTTCCATATCTTGGGAATAGTGTTGCTCTCTAAAGTAAGGTTAAATAGGTATGTTAGAGGCTGTGCTACACAATCAGCAGCTATTTTTAAGAAGAAGGGCTCTATAAGAACAGGTCCTAGGGTTTTTTCTGGAGCCAGCCCTTTTAGGGCTTTTTGAACGTTAGCCACTAAGAATGGAGTGAGATTGAAGACACTTGTAGAGAATGGTACATCTCTACAAGGTGTCACAGTATAAGGACAAGCAGTGTCAAACAGAGAACCAGACTGAATAAAATGCTCATTAAAATGGTTCAATATCTCCAGCTTGTCATGAACTACTACAGACTCTTTCATAATAGAAGAAGGAACATTAATACTATCTTTGTTTGGAGAAATTCTGGGATCATTTAAGGTGTTAGTAGTGGCTGACAGATAAAAATCAGATTTTGCTTTCTTAATAAAAGAAGAACATTTATTTCTTAGCTGCCTAAAAACAAGCCAATCAGACGAAGAGCCCGTTTTTCTTGCTTTGGCCGAAGCTAAGTTGCGGTCATGAAGAATATCTCCAAGCTCAGAGGAAAACCAGGGATTATCCCGCCCCTTAACTCTGAATCTCTTTAGTGGGGCATGTCTATTTATCACTTGCAAAAACCTATCCCGGAAAAAAAATCCAGGCTGACTCCACATCGGGAATCAGCTCTATTCTACTCCAATCGCAATTAAACAAATCATGGCAAAAGCCCTGTTCATTAAATTTTTTGAGATTCCTCTTACATATTATGCGGGGTTTAGATTTAGGCATCTTAGTATTCCTTACAGCAGCAACAACGCAGTGGTCACTTAGGTCATTGCAAAAAACACCAACAGCAGAAAATTTGTGCGGGACGTTAGTCAAAATTAAATCAATTAAGGTGGATTTCTCATGGCACTTAAGATTTAAACGAGTGGGAGAATTGATTAACTGTGTAAAATTGACAGAATCACAAAATTACTTAAATTCATCTGAGCAAGGTTTCAGCCAGTCCCAGTTTAGATCACCTGCTAAAATAATTTCAGAGTAGTCCAATCTGGATAAGAGTTGAATAAGAGTCTGCAATGCAGTACTCAGGGCAGAAGGAGGCCTATAACACCCAACAACAGTAACATAAAGGCCCTTGGCCAACTCCACCTTCACTGCCAAAAATTCCAGCTGCTTACTGATTGATTCTGAATGGACTAACTTCACATTAAATTTAGATTTGACATAAATAGCAACCCCACCACCCTTCTTTAGTCTGTCAGCACGAAACATGTGATAACCACCCATTCCAATGTCCATATCAGTGATTGATTTTGTCAGCCAGGTTTCAGATAGCACAACAATATCTGCATCTGTTAAATTCACCCAAATTCTAAGCAGATCCACTTTGGGTAACAAACTGTGAACATTAAGGTGAATTACACTCAAACCAGACATGGATTTCACACAGTGGTGTAGTCTACGTGATACGCAGGTATACGCCGTATACCCACTAGGAAATGCCAAGTATTTCCGTATACCCACTAAAAAAAGCGTGAGGATACGTAACAACTTAGTTTTGTGACAGAACTTTCACACTTTCATTCATAAATTCACCGCGTCTGTGTTTGCAATGGACACAGATCAAATCGCGTGAATATTAAAAACTCAAAGAGACTGCTGTTGTTCAACGCGTCTCTGGGAATGAGCGCTCAATGTGTGCTCTACTACACACACACACACTGAAGCAAGCGCGTGCTTGTGTCAGCGCTTCACTGTAGCTATGAGGACATGATGATGTAGGCTACACATGACACATGAACTTCATCACAGAGCTGCTATGAGAGTCACTTCATGAGAATTTCACCATTTCATTTGATAAAACTATCGTCATTCATTCATATCATACACACACAGAAACTGTAATGTCTTTACGACAACCTGTCAAAATAAAAGTTCGGTATAAACTCAAAGAAATTATGAAAGAAATTGCACAGTAAAATGTACTGTAAAATAATAATAATGATGAAATCTATTAAAACTTATTTTAATATCACACAAGTTTTCATACATGTTTTAATTTAAACAGTAAACCTGCCAAAACAATAACACAATTTTCTTTCAAAAGCACCATTTCTAAAAGTACATTTGTATTTGTGCCTATAAATGTTTTTATTTTTATTTTTTTTATTGTCAGCTGATAAAACCTGTGCTTCAGGGACCATATTCATATAACATCTAAGGCTAAATGTTGCTCTTAACTGGCTGAGTTAAATGCTGATTAACACTAAACAGTAGAAAATCAGTCCAGTCTCCTCAGCTGTAAATGCCATTGGCTGTTAAAGTCTTGTGTTGCTTATAATAAATTGACATGTTGATAACACTTAGTCTCATAATGCTCTAAATTACATGCCGTTGCATACTGTATGCATTAGTGAGTGTGGTGGTGCTTATGGGGTGATGAGACGGGTTTGGCGGGGCGGGGCGGGGCGGGGCGGGGCGGGGCGGCGGGGGGTGGGTGGGGCGGGGGTCACAGTATACTCACTACAAAAAACTAGACTACACCACTGATTTCACATCAGATGGCAATGGAATACACTGCAACTCAGGGCCTGGATTTGGCTGCACATTGCCAGATAAAAGCAGCAATAAAAATATTAACCATCTCTGTTTACCATCAGTATATGAAAAAGCTGTAGAGTTTTTAAAATGAGAGTCCCAGTAATGTCTGTCATCAAATGCAAAATAGTAATTTAAAATCAAAAGATTTTGAAGCTGAAGAATATCTCTGGGTAGAAACCAGGCTAAATTTAAGTCATCTGCCAACTCTTTTGGCATTTGAGGGGAATGCACAAAGGCTGAACAGTTGAATCCATAGGCTATGTCCAAAGAGCCACAAATGTTGTAAGATGTACTCACCCAGCATAAATCGCTTGATCTTAGATTCTGCACAAACAATGAACAAAGCAGCATTAAGAGAATAGCCATGTTAGCAGAAGATGTTAGCAAAACCCGACGGAGCTGACAGGGCCTCAGTATCCACGCAGAGCCTGGAGATGTTAGCTGGGTAGCTAGGGCCTAGAGAAGCTAGCAGAACCTCAAGATCCAAGTGAAGCCTGGAAAGGCTAGCAGGGCATCAGGATCCAAACAGCACCTAGAGACGGTAGCTGGGCTGCTAGGGCCTAGAGACGGTAGCTGGGCTGCTAGGGCCTGGGGCCTAGAGATGGTAGCTGGGCTAGAGAAGGAAGATGGTAGCTGGGCTGCTAGGGCCTGGAGTCTAGAGATGGTAGCTGGGCTAGAGAAGGAAGATGGTAGCTGGGCTGCTAGGGCCTGGAGTCTAGAGATGGTAATTGGAATGCTAGGGCCTAGAGAGGCTAGGAGGGCCTCAATATCCAAGCAGAGCCTGGAGATGGTAGCTGAGCTGCTAGGGCCTGGAGTCTAGAGATGGTAGCTGGACTGCTAGGGCCTAGAGAGGCTAACAAGGCCTCAGGATCCAAGTAGAGCCTGGAGATGGAAGCTTTTCTGCAGCAAAGTAGTCCATAATCCAATAAAAAATTATTTCATCTAAAAACCAAAAAGCTCAATCATAGAACCTGCTAAAAATGTATACTCCATATATGAGCATAAGAGCAAACAAAATGAGTATAAAGGAGTATAGATAAGGGGGACAAACACACATCAGACCATACATGCCGCCATCTTGGATTTTGACATACATTAACCTTGATCAGCTCCTTTAGATCACCATCCTCCTCAAGATCCGTGTAAGCTTTCTGTAGAGCCTCTTGAGTTTCAGTGAGTGCATTGTGCAGGGTCTTGAGATCATCCTAGATGTCTTCTGATAGCTCTTAATGCTCAAGAATCTTTGCTAGTCATTTAAGGATTAGAGCCTCTGTCCAGAGTATGATGCAGCACACGCCCCGCCTGTAGTGCTTCCCTTGTAGTGCTTGGTCTACAGACCCCTCCACTAATACCCCTGCTGTAACCAGAGTGTCTGCCATTCCAGACCCCTTGAATCTCTTGTAGATAGCATAGAAATAGGACATCTGTTGGTGTAAAGCGCAGAGGATTGGCATAATGTCCTTGAACATTTGCGCATTCTCTGCCTTGAGCTGAACCAGGTCACCAACGAGAAAGGAGAACGGAATATTCTTCTTGTGCATGGCATTCACTAGTTTAACCATAATATCATGCACCACTGACTTGCTTGGAGGTTTATTGTAGGTTGTGTGGTAGTAAGGATTTCTCTTGTTGTGTGGTAGATGAAGGGAGGACTGAGCACCACTGTAGAACCCGCTGCTCTTGAACCATCAGTGTCTATGCGAGACAGTGCATGTATGACAGAGCGAGCACGCTGTGGAGCTGTGCCATTCACTGGTAGATCTACCATGGGACAAGCTGGTGGCTCACTCATGCTACCAGGTGGGCATCTGTACTGATGGACCTTTGTCAGCTCTGCACACTTCTGCCTCAGCTCTGCAGAGATTTCATTCTTCTTGGAGAGCCTTGCAGCAGGAACTTAATCTGGTTTCTTGTTATAGCTCTCTGGCTGCACATACATAACATTTGTTCGATGGGCTACTGTCAATCTTGAAGTCATCATTGTCGATAATAACAATAGCTGTTTTGCCATCTGCAATCTCCTGTGGGCAGGTTGCTGATGCCTCTACATCCATCAAAGCCCAGTGGTCATAAAGGAGCAGCGTGTCTGCATAGCTGATGCAGACACCACTCTTCTGTAGAGTGTCTACCAGATCTTTACTCCGAGTCATGCCATGGACATTTACACCCAGGTTGATAGCAGTGGTAGTGCGCTGTCCAGTAATGTGGTGGGTTATCATGGAGGCCAGACTGAGTGTGGCTGGGCTGAGGTCGGCTTGGGCTGTTTTAGCCAAGTCAAAAGCTTCAACAGCAACTCGCACAACTGTTCATCTTCCTCACGACGATCAATGCAAGGTGGCCAGGGAACAGTAGGTGTGTTTTTGATCATCTTTAATAGACGTGGTGCCAAGTTCTGGAGGAGCTGCTCATCGCTGATGCCAAGGGATGAGACTGCAGCCTCAATATAGTCACCTCCTCCCGCAACATCATAGACCCTCTCACTTTTTTTAAGCACACTTCTGTCTTTGAAGCCAATATTCTCTTGATACTCATTAATGAGCAGGTCCTTGACGTAAGATGCTTTCACATTGACCACTGCATAGCCATACTCACTGACTATGCGTTTGTAGTCTGCTAAAAGAGACTGTAGTGAACGGATCTCACGCTCAGTAAAGATGACAGAATCAACATGTCTAAAGAACAAATTCTTTGCCTCTGAGAGCAACACACTCTGGAGATGCACTGCATCATCTGGCTTGAAATGTGTATGGTGGATGTACTTCATCCAACAGACATGGTGGTACATGATGTCATTTGCAAAATGATCTGATGTTGACTCAATGAGCCTTGTGAGACGGTCCCTCAACTCTTCATCTTCTATAAGGACTGTGTGGCGCTTGAAGGTGCGCCATGCTGACTGTGTGTTGATTCTGAGCAGCTTGCTTCGCACTATATTTGGGTGCCTCATGTCCTCACCTTGCATGCACCACACACACTTTGTCTTGTCGTAGAGAGGCCCACCCACAGATGAACACAGAAGCTTTGGTGATGGTCCCTCTGACTCTTTGTCACACAGAGCATTCTGAGCTGGCATTTCAGAACTTGAACACTGAGCAATGTCACTTTCTTTGTTTGTGCACCGTCTGGCTTTGATTGTTTAAATTCACCTAAATAGTGTTTTAGACGGCTAGCTGTAGTCTCGCGCTGAAGTCCCGTGGGAACTCCCGTTGTAGCCGGAAAAAGGTAAATAGAAGTGTGCAGGTGGGAGGAGCGTCGTGTGTGAGAAGAGTGATGATCGGAGTTGCTCACAAATGAAGAAGAAATGGTTCGTAACGTAACTATGGAGAATATAGAAGTTTTTGAACACATGGAAGAGGCCTTTGAGTTTGATCCTTATTCGAACCCGAGTATACAGACGAAGAACTAGCCTCACACTCTTCACACACACGACGCTCCTCGCACCTGCACACTTCTATTTACCCTTTTCCGCCTACAACGGGAGTTCCCACGGGGCTTCAGCGCAAGACTACAGCTAGCCATCTAAAACACTTTTTAGGTGAATTTAAACAATGGCTAAGTTGCTAAACGCAACTTACGCAAAATGTTTTTCTTATGTGCTCTGTCTGTCCCTCCCTCACACCTTGCAGTTAATTGGCCACACCTGATGCTCGTAAGAAGTGTTGCAGAGCTACGCTATAAGAGAGCAGAGTGAACACTGCTTGAGGAAGGTTCACTTCTCCCCTGCACCAGACTTGTGTGTTGCTGTAATTGAGTGTGAAACTGGTGTGTTGCTGTAATTGAGTGTGAAACTGGTATGTTGCTGTAATTGAGTGTGAAACTGGTGTGTTGCTGTAATTGAGTGTGAAAGTGGTGTGTTGCTGTAATCGAGTGTGAAACTGGTGTGTTGCTGTAATCGAGTGTGAAACTGGTGTGTTGCTGTAATCGAGTGTGAAACTGGTGTGTTGCTGTAATCGAGTGTGAAACTGGTGTGTTGTCTGGTGTATTGCAGTTCAGCTCTTGTGTGTGCTTGAATATCAAAACAGCATGATAGTTTTGTTATCAGGTAGTGATTTTTCTAATTTTATCTCTTTTTCTTTCCAACTTTGTTTCGGTATTAAAAGGTATTGTAATTATATTATATCAACTTTTTTAAAATTTGTTATGGGAAGCTGTAGGAAGTTGGTGCCTCCTTTTTCTTTTTGTAAAACATTAATCCCTGTTTTTGGTTAGTCAGGGAGTGAAGGGAAGCATATGTTGTTTATTTATTTTCTTTTACCTGTGTAGGTCATTTAGTTCTCCTCCCAATAGTAAGTTTCCTCTTTTGTTTGTTGTTTTGGTATGACCTTCTCCTGAAGACTGAATGCTTCCATTTTCTTTGTTTTAATAAAATTTATTTAATCTATTGCATTTAAGTGTTGGCTCACATTTCTGGGGCAGAGGACTGAAGGGAACTCTCCACGTTTATGTTTTGATTTAATTTAATCCTGTTACCCTCTCCCAACCGTAGACTGGGAGAGCTTGTAACAACTTTGTATCTTACGTTATGGCCCCGTAAAAGCCGTTTTTGTAAAAATAGGCAAACGATTGCGTCATAACCATGCGAATCTGTCGCACCGTAGAGAAATTACCGTATAGACCGGGCGGAGAAACTTGCAAGCAATCGGGGGGATGTGGAGGCATAAAGTCAAGGGAGAAGTCCATAGAGAGTCATAAAGTTGCTCCTGGTGCTAGCTCATGAACAGCTAATACTCACGCTCTCCTTCTCTGCCAGATTCGGAAGGGAATTGTCACAGGTCGGGGCGGGTCAAGCCAGACTGCACCCACCCCTGAAGACCGGGAACCACCTCGAGGAACGTGTCAAGGACCAGACAGACAAGGGAATAAAATAATGACAGTTTATTTTATTATATTAAAAGTGGGAAATTGAATAGGTCCTAATTAAAATCGTCTTCTTGCCGCCAGGGCAGTTCAAGCGTCTCTGGACCCCCTGGGATGGGAGGAGAGGAACGATCGTGGCGGGCCGGGGGCTCGTTGAAGGGGGCTCAGTAGAGGACCTCGCGCCGTCCAGGTAAGTCACTCGGTAGGTACTCAGGTGTGGGGGCCAGCGAGTCCCTTCTCTTCTTCTTGAACAGGACAGAGGCTTCCCATAGGGCGTGTGGAGACCACTTCTCTCTTCCTGAACATGGCAGAGACTTCCCATAGGGCGTGTGGAGACCACCAGGCAGGGAGGACACTTTGGGCGAAACGCTCCACTTCGGCTGAGAACTGGAACAGTACAGCAAGGTCTTAACGGTTCAACAGTACATGAAGCTCTCAACTGATATACCTCTCTCTTCTTCTGAACAGGGCAACGGCTTCCAACAGGGGCGTGTGGAGACCACCAGGCGGGGAGGACACTTGAGCGAAACGCTCCACTTGGCTGGACACTGGAACAGACACAGCACGGTATTAACAGTTCAGCGATATATGAAGCACTCAGCGTTGACAGAGCCGGGTCTGCTCACGGAGGAAGTTGGGCTCTTGCTTTATCAAAACCTTCCTTTGGAGGCAGCGGGTGGAAGACTGTATGGGAAGAGTGCACGGCAGACTTCCATTACTTCTCCACACATCAGTTTCACTTCACAGCACAAACCGGGTGAATCGTCACTTCAGGCACTGTAATTCCACTCACACACCGTGCATTAGGGCCAGCACTCACCCGCCGGTCTTTCTCCCACCAGATCGGATCTCGTCTTTGGTCAGGGCTTGACTTCACTCCAGGAAAAGCAGAAGAACGGTGCAGCGATTATCACATTCGGCAAGGAGAGGACAGAAGTTGGAGACAGATCAACGATTCACTCGGTGTAATAATTCACTCGCGTCACACACTTTCCAAACTCTCAACACCACTTCAGTGTTAGTGCAAATAAACAACGGATCCAATACTCATCACTCCTTCCCACTGCTGACGATATTCCTTAGTAGTGATGTTACGTATGACACTGAAGCTTCGATGTGCGTATTGCGTATGCGACGCAATTTCTAGTGAAGCCCCGTATCGGGGTGTGTATTGGTTTCCCAGAGTCACGTGATCGATGACAAATGAAGCCTCACTTTCTGTCCAATCACGTGCGCGTTTCGCTTTGGGTTTCAGAAGGCTCGAACCCGTTGTTGGCTCAGTCTGGTTCATTGGTTTGAGAGTGCTGCACTTTGAAAGTTAATCAATACATTACATAAATAACCAAAACTATTTTTATTTTTTTTGTAGTTGTTGTGTCTTTTTGTTTTTGTACAATCTTTGCACTTTTGGTGTTTTCTTTTAGGTAATTTGGTGATGGTATTTGGGGTTAGGGTGGGCTTAGGGGAGGGTGTTGGTGTTTGGTGAAGGGTTTGTATTTAGAGCAATGGCAACAGCCAAAAAAAGGAAGACTTCCCATATCTGGGAATATTTTGAGTTCATAGCTTCTAATGTATTTATGCATTTCTAAAAAGGAATAATAACAAATAAATATATATTTATTTATTTATTATTATTTTATTTGTTATTATTGTATTTTATAATTGTTGACCGTTGATGTGTCTTATATTCAGTCAATGTACATGTACAGTCACTCCCAATACAACTTTTTTCTCCTCACACTTCTGAGGTGGAAACCTTTGGCTTCTGTTGGACAGTGTGTAGACCAGCACAAACAAAGCTCAAATGCCACTTTTGATGCGATCGTAGAAGTGGATAAATACCTTACAGAGACAAACATACAAAGAGCTGAAGATCCACTTGAATACTGGAGAATGCAGAAACATGTCTACCATCTATATACATTGGCATTACAGAATAATTAAAAACTTTATCACCTTTCTGTCATACAGTTACATAAGCACGATCACTGCCAAGTGTCATAGGTACATTTAATAACAGATGATCCTATCACACAATGTCCATTCAGTGTGTGTGTGTGTGTGTGTGTGTGTGTGTGTGTGTGTGTGTGTGTGTGTTTGTGTGTGTCTGTGTGTGTCTGTCTGTGTGTGTGTGTGTGTGTGTGTGTGTGTGTTTGTTTGTGTGTGTCTGTCTGTGTGTGTGTGTGTGTGTGTGTGTGTGTGTGTGGAGAGAGAGAGAGAGAGAGAGAGAGAGAGAGAGAGAGTATGGCCTACATTAGATCTTATTGAATCAATCATAAGCTCATTTTATATTTTTTTGTCACACTTTAGTTGGTAAAATCATTTATTTAATGGACAAATCAAACATAAACGTGTAAGGCTTTTATTTGTACACATAACATTGAAATTATGGAGCGTGTTGTGGTTGCTTCATCTGACAGAGCTTCTTACAAAGGCTTCTGGCTGCTTTATTTTAAATAAACACCAGATGGCGCTGTTCTCGACACTCTCGGAGCTTTGAATCTTTTCCCGGAACAGTCAGGGGAAAGCCTCATTGCTTCATGAGGCTTCATTTACCCATCCCTATTCCTTAGGTTTTCGCTGACAAATCCTTCAATCCTTCCTTTCTCTTCCTCAGCTTCAATCTTCACCACTCCATAGCCCAGCCTCAATAAAAAGAACAACCCGCAGTCAAACACAGTCTCACACGGGAGGAGAACCACCTCACAGTCTGTTTTCTCTCTGCTTTTAAAGCCCCATCTGAATATGTGTCCCTCTCGCAGCGTTCCCTGTAATTGCCCCACACCTGCTGTCACTCAGGCAATTGGCCTCGCTGCCATGGCAACAAATTTATAGTGCATAGAGACGGATGTTCACTGGCAATTTCTCAATCTCGTTCTGATTTCCTCTTGTCACCCCGTGACAGAATTGTTCAGATTTCTCTCAGCACAGCTACTAGAAGACTTACAACTGTCAGACAGTTTGCTCACTTCTCATCTACACCGTCAAGCTCAGCTTGAGCCTGCGCAGTTTGCCCAGCCATCAGGAAGTGAGTGCTTCACTTTTTTCAGTTGAAATCTATGGGGTCGCTGTGCACATATCTTATATACTGTCTATGGATTTGCCACATGCTGTTGGCTACTACCTTTGAAAACTCCTGATTTGGGAAACTGTTTATTTGCTGCCCAAATAGGATTTTTGTGCTATTATGTTACTCCTGGATTAGTTAACCAGAGGACCTATCCTATTTCATTGACTCCCTTTGGACGCAGTAATGCCATTAGCCAAGGACTGAAAATAACTTTTCTGTAGGAAGGACATCTATATGACCTCTTAAAAACTGCAGACAAGTCTGATCTCATCTTGAGGAAATTGACTTTTGACGTCCCGTGTACCTACCACTAACTCATTCTCCAGAATCCTCTTATGATCGCCTACGGTTGCTATTTGGGATGGTTTGCTTGGCTAGTGTTATTGTTTGGCATGTGCTTCTTTAAATATTGTATATGTTTGGAAATAGTTTCTGATCTTTTGGCTGTTTTTTCCATTTCTTTGATTTGAATCTTGAAATACATTATATCCTTCCATGGGTATTTTGCAAATATGATCCCCCCTTTATTTTTTGTAACTTGTCAGTTCTAAGCAGCTGAGACAGTTATAATCTTATGATTAGGCTACTCATGCTTTTCACTTTTCATATAATCAACATAGATGAAATAAAAACATTATTTAAACATAAATACATTTCTTTAATGGCTACAACACTTAGGCCTACAGTACAGAGCGAATGCGTTTTACAGGTGAGCATGTGGGGCATGGGTGTGTCTTTTGAATAGGCTAATAATCAAATAATTCCCAGCGATCGTCAAATATTATTTTTGCTTGAAATGCCCATCCCTACAAAATACGAATATAAATAAATTAAATAAAAATAAATTCAAGTAAATAATAAATAAAGAAATAAAAGAGGCTCAGTAGCTTCTGCAGCACAAACACAAGCATGTAGTCAGCAGTTGTTGCTGTTACGTGACTTAGCCGGTGTCTGACTAGTCAACATGTGGGGTGATGACATCATCGTTTCACAAAATATACGGATTGGCTGTACACATGAAAACACAAGTTTAAAAAGACTCGGTTTTTTAAAAATATAGCGGTTTCAGTCTCCCAAAACGCCGGATCCGTCTGGACAGGGCATAGTGAGAGAATGCACAGGTAAACTTGTTACTCCCCCAGCAACGACAGACGCCACGGGAAAATCGGACCGAATTTTACTATTAATAATAAAAGATAAGCTAATGTGCATTGTAAATGTCAGTAATTTATATTTTTTGACTCATTCTTTTTTTTAATATAAAAAAATATTTAAAGGCTGAAATATGTGAGGTTTATCTTTTTATAAAACCTTTTTTGTCAAAACTTTATTTGAACTTGCACATGTTAGTAGATAACATGTTGCAAGACACTCTTAGAATTTGGCCATCATTTTTAATGTTATTATTTTAATGTTTATGTTTTTAATAAAGTGCATATTGATGAAAATTTTAAATGTTCATACCATTTCATCTTTAGTTATGATCAACTAAAATCAACTATAATTGTGTAAAAACAGTATAATATGCAAAGTAAAATTTTCTATAAAAAAATAATCTCTGATTCTGTTATTTTCTCTGACATTTAAAGGCCTACAACTTATACAACTGACTTATACAGGCCTACAAAAACTCTTTTAGGTCTAAAACAGTTTGGATAGTTGTTAATATTAGAGTTATGAGAGATTATTTAAGAGATTAAGAGATATTGTATTACATGAGTAGCTCTCGGCCAATTTCATTTTTAAAAAATAGCTCTCAAATGAAAAAAAGTTGGAGACCCCTGGTATAAAGCAATACTCTAATGGAATTAGTGGACTAAAGTCAGTCACACCACCTCGAATTTCTTCTAAATAACGCACATTTCATTCATAATATTATAATGAGAAGGGGGTCTCGCCCAGGGTGTAATTCAATGTAGAACCGCCACTGTGTATGTAATAATGTCGGGCTATTTTAATTCCAAAGGCCAAAGGAAACTTTATCAGGATGCATAGTATCCTGGGTCCATGAAATAACTGGCCTTTAAAAATAAATATCTGCCTGCCTCTATGGGAATTCAACATATGGGGTGTCCTGACTTATGCATCCTCGATTCTAAGGTCACAGTTCGATTCGATTCTCGATCAGAGTACTGTGTTTAAACTAGCCTGGGAAAACCCAGACCACTCTCAGTTGTAACTGAGTTAGGGTCTGGCAAAGCTCCATAGACAATTTATTTCCACAGGGGCGTCACCAACGGACGTCGGATAGATCTAAAACCAATCAGAGCGATGAATGACATGACGTATGCAGAGCGACGGAGAAACATCTCGAGACTCTCAGCAATTCTCTGTTTGTGTTAACGAAAATGACCATTTTAAATCGCTTGAAACAGACGCGATCGCTGATTCGAACGAGTGATGTTGTGATGTTCCACGGCGGCATCCATCTTTGTAATGTAAAAAATCTGCGTCACCGTCTCTGCTCTGTCGTCATCGTGTAAAGCCCGCCCCAACGTTTCTGATTGGTGCCGTGATTTCGACGGATTGGAAATGGGTTTCAATGGGCTCTTTGCCAGACCCACTTGCAGAGCAAATCTAAATTTGCCGGAAGTGGTCTGGGTTTTCCCAGGCTACTGTTTAAAGGATAATTCCGGTATTTAACACCTTGAGTCTATATTGTAGTTTGTTTTGGATGAACAAGAGTGGTGGACAAATTTTTTTTGACAATGGTTCCTCTCTCTCTCGAGTTTTTGACTATAAAAGAATTGGCCATGGACCCATTTAACATTGGAGTCAATGGGCATGTCCGAAAATGTCATTAAAACAGCCAATAATGTTCGTTTACAAAACTGTTAAACTCACCGAGTGGTTAGTGGTGTTCGTTGATGATTATAAACAATATATCGTCGCAATATATGATTCCAATCCGTTTATTTTACTATAGTGGAACTATTTTTTCAACAATGGGATTTTACAAAATGACGAATTAAACACGACAGAAACAGTATTTCGCAACACTTTTTGGTTCTGGAACATCAACTAACATCACTAATCACTCGGTGAGTTGCACAGTTTTGAAAAAGAATGTTAAAGGTTGTTTTAATGACATTTTCGGACATGCCCATTGACTCCAATGTTAAATGGGTCCATGGCCAATTCTTTCATAGTCAAAAACTCGAGAGAGGAACCATTGTCAAAAAATTTTTGTCCACCACTCTTGTTCATCCAAAACAAACTACAATATAGACTCAAGGTGTTAAATACCAGAATTATCCTTTAACCTAAATGAGACTGTTGAAATGGCCAGGACATTGGCACACAGACCTGGCACAGTCTTTTTGTTCAAGTTAAAACAAATAGTTGCTAGAATAAAGCGATCATTATCTAGACACACAAAATGAAATGTGTTGCGAACAAAACCTTGAGAGAAAAATACATTTGCGAAGAGTAGCTTGTGAAAAATTCTCTCACCGGCCCCCGCTCACTCTCCTCCTCTCTCTCATTTCCGTCAATAGAACCAACGTGACTTTTACCACCTGTGCTATTAGCAAACTGCAAGAGATCATTTGCAATGACTTTGTAGATGATTATGACTTGTTTGTAGGAGACCCAGAGCCATATCTGTTTGAACCTGAGTACACAGAGGAGAGTGAGCGGGGGCCGGTGAGATGATTTTTCATGAGTGAAGATATTACTGCGCCAAGTCGAAGAGCTCCAAAGTAGAGGTCTGCATTCCCGCTGGGACCCGACCAGATATTTTGCGCCGCGGGATTAAATTTCCGACTAAAACACGGTAGCGGTCGGTAACTCTGGTGTAATTTGAACGGGAGCGGTCGGTCACAATAACACGTTCAATATCACGTCCTTTCAGAACAGCATATCTTCGCTTTACTTAATCTTAATCTTATCGACCACCCGGTATACAGCCTGCCCTGCACTCAGGACCGTTATGCACGCGCTGCACGCATCGCATGGACCAGTTCTTTCTGCGTCATGCATTGTATTTGCGGGATCTGTGCGCGCAGCATGTGCATAACTGTCCTCAGACTGTACCGGTGGTAAATATAGCCTACGGCCCTCAAAAAGGACTCTGCTGTGTTGACAGCAAAATGTTATGAATTTTGTATTTTGACATTACGA
The DNA here is from genome assembly GCA_033366665.1 of Phoxinus dragarum. Lineage (NCBI taxonomy): Eukaryota > Metazoa > Chordata > Actinopteri > Cypriniformes > Leuciscidae > Phoxinus > Phoxinus dragarum. The sequence continues at coordinate 53,946 of JARPMJ010001389.1, forward strand.
ATAAAATAACAAATGGCTTAATTTTTTTTATTTTTGCTCTGTGACATTTTTTCCACTAGCTACTGTGTTGGCAGCAAAATGTTAAATTTTGTATCTTGACAAGACGAATAAAATAATAAATAAAAATTTTGTGCAGACTACATTTTTATTTTCTCCGTGGAAATTTAAATGTGAAATTCTGGAAACGAGATCTAAATTTAGCTGGATGGTCGGGTCTGGAAGAAAATGATTCTAAGCAGACAGCGGGTGAACAAAGAGTGTATATATCGGGAACGGGTGGGTGCGGAAATAACCCCAGCGGGAGCTGGCTGGCTCTACTACATCCATCCTGCCTGCCGTCTTGCGGGCGGGAGCGGGACATAATATCACAGATCGCGGGCGGGAGCAGGACTAAAAATTACAAATCTTTGCGGGAGCGGGACTGAACACTGCGGGAGCGGGCGGGAGCGGGACTGAACATTGTGTCCCGCGCAGGTCTCTACTCCCAAGCACTTGCTATGGTATTCTGCCATACAATACAGTTATCCATTTTACACGCTTAGAAAAGCGCAATGTTTTGCTTTGTGTCACCGTCCTAGGTCGAGTTACACTACTCGAGTAACTGTATTTAAATAGGGAAAACCTGGAGGTGTTTGGTAGTTTCTCTGCTTGGCCCCTATTGAATGAACTGGGCTAAGCTAAGTGCTAACAAAGTTTCGCCGCAAGGCAGAGCGATTTAGTGCATGCACTGAGACGAGAGAGGTATGTATCAACTCGTCTTAGTTAAAGGGATACTTCACCCCTGGTAAGATGAATGTGTATTTAAAAAGGGTAATTTATGTAGTAGAAATGTAAAATTATTTTTGAATTTGGAGCATTCTAGTCTGAGAAAAGACAGAAAATTTACTTTTGACTCATATGGATGAAAGACAACAACTTTCAGAATGCACTTGCTTTGCTGCCTTTACGAGGCCACTCCCAAACCACGCCTACCGGTTACAGACGGCAGTATCCGAACTGTTGAATGGATACAACTAGGCTTGCTTTGATACATCGTGACTCTATAAATTGTAAATTAATAGGTAGTTGATAGATTTCCATCGAAATGGTGCTAAATTGCATTGTGAAATTCACGACAGCATTAGGACTCTCTATCAGTTTCCATTGGCGACAGCGAGAGCACTGACACCACCAGTCCGCCTCAGCTCGAGTCTGCCCGGGCACTTCCTCCTGACAGCCGAGCGGGTCTCGCTCCTCTGCTGCAGCAGCTGCTCTGGCCGCCTCTTGTTCCTCCATCTCCCGCAACTGTTCATCGCTGTATTGCGGTTTGTACAGGTAGGGTTAACCCTAACCCTAACCCCTTCTGCCATTTCAACTTCAAAACTACCTTCCGCCATTGTAATTAGCCTTTTATTTTAACTTTCGCCAAAAAACAAGAGCCTGTTAGCTACTGGAGAGATGGCTGACACTATCTTTACATTCTGTGAGTGAGTTAAAACGGAGTCAGACAAAGAAGAAGTGACAACATGTAGAATGCAACAGGACGTCTCTGAATAGTGAGTTGATGAATTTATGTTGCTGACGTGGAGTTAACTATCTTCAATAGAGATCGCTAAGACATGTGACCAACTGGGCGGCAACGTCATCAGAACGCAAATAATTATGGGTATGTTTAGCCAGTTTACATGGGCTGGAATAGCAGGCTTGCTTTCTGGCATGAAAAAAAAAACAGTAGTGTGAAAAACATTATAATCATACAAAATGCAGCGGGCTAAAGATAACATTGTCAGACCATACCGCCTAAAGCTAAATCATAATGCAAAGATGAGATACGAGGAGAAAATAAAGGGAATCAAAGGACTGGATCCTAATGAGCATAGTGACTGGTCAGGAGACGTCAACCTGTTGCCCAACTTCCAGCACCCATATATATATAACTACATGATATTAAATGTTAGTGCATACACACACAAAGTTGCGGGCGTCGAACAGTGGAAACATAAAAGCATACTCCGTCATTTTGTTCATACAGGACATAATTCAAACAGAACTGCAAAGTGTTTACTTATATTTGTGTACACTCGCAATAAAACACAACATTGTGCTTTTGTCACACTCTAAACTCTTGTCAAACTGTAACCTACAACGGTCACCCAACCAAACACACACACACACACACAGTTTTAAAACATATTTATCCAAGCCCATTTCAAAACAATCTTTGGGTTCCATCTTTTGGACATTACTCATGTCGCATTGGTTTTAATTTCTTGTCCAAAGAGCCGTTACATATTCTACATTGATTAAAATAGAAAATCAAATGTGTTTTTAATGGTAGTCTTATTTTATACTGAAATCTATTACATTTAGGGTTAATTAAAATGAATGAAAACAAATATTTTTGTCTTATTATTTTAATTAATAAACTAATTATGTAAAACTATTCTCAGTGCACTACAAATAAACTGGTTATATGCATTTATTATTAAAACTTTTTTTACAAAAAATAATTAATAAAAATGCCTTCTGCCTTCTTGTTTTGCTTTTCACTCCATTGTACCGAACCGTGATGTATGAACCGAACCATGACTTCTGTGTACTGTTCCACCCCTACGTAAATGTGATGAATGGTTTACATGTGGGGGCTGGGGCTGGGGCCAGTGTGTTGTATGTATGAAGGGAGTGAGTTTACTGGTGTTGTGGACATATCAGTGTAGTATGCAGGTAAGCCATTGTCAAAACATTGTCCGCATTTAAGCCAGCTAAAACACCCAAGCACAAGGTTGTCCCACCAGCCCCTACCAGCAACCCCCCTTCAGCTGACCTTCCTGTGCCATTATTTGATTTACTAGAACCAGGAAGTATGACCATATTAGCCCCATTCTGTCAACACTGCATTGGCTGCCTATTAAACATCGTATAAATTTTAAAATATTGCTGATCACTTACAAAGCACTAAATGGTTTAGCTCCGCAGTACTTGAGCGAGCTCTTAACGCATTATAGTCCTTCACGTCTACTGCGATCTCAAAATTCCGGCCAGTTAATAATACCTAGAATATCAAAATCGACTGCTGGCGGTAGATCCTTTTCCTACTTAACACCAAAACTTTGGAACAGTCTTCCTACTATTGTCCGGGAAGCAGACACACTCTGTCAGTTCAAATCTAGACTAAAAACACATCTCTTCGGCCTAGCATACACATAACACATTATAGACTTATATAATTCAATGTTAGGCTGCATAGTTTAGAACGGGAACACTTCCCGTAAATCCTGATGTACTTGGTACATCATAAGAAGGATGGCGTCTACGCTAATATTAGTCTCTCTGTCTATCCCGAGGTTTACCGCTGTCCACCGGAACCAGGCCGTATCCAGATCTGATGAAGGACCAGCGCCAGGACACAACGACGCCGCTGACCTGAAGTGTCAACCAGTCTCTCCTCCTCTCCACTCCGACTTCAACCAACCGGAACTGGACAAATACTCTGATTCATTCTGAACTTCATTCACTGTTCACTCATTGGCCAGAGGAGAACTGGCCCCCGACTGAGCCTGGGTTCTCCCAAGGTTTTTTTCTCCATTCTGTCACCTGATGGAGTTTTGGTTCCTTGCCGCTGTTACCTTGCCTTTTGGCTTGCTTAGTTGGGGACATTTAATATTCAACAATATTATAGATCTGCCTTAAAGGTGGACGATGATGAAATTGTTTTTTGTATTATTTTCATGTTATCACTGTGAAGCTGCTTTGATACAATCTGTATTGTAAAAAGCGCTATATAAATAAAGGTGACTTGACTTGACTTCACAGCCCACAGAAGAAGAAAAAAACATGAGCACGAAAAAACACAACCAAAACACCATTGGCCACACTTACGCCAGGTAACACCCCCAGCCCAAAATAAGGGCATGTGAAAAGGCTGTGTTGTGGTGCTTTTGCAGAAAGCCTGAAGAGCTTGATGACATGGTTGCATGCGATAATCAGAACTGTGCTATACAGTGGTTCCATTTAGGTTGCGTGGGATTCAGCAGCGCACCAGTCAGGGAAGAACCATGGCAATGCGATGCTTGCACAAGTCTGTGACTTATCACCCACAACCTACCTCATACATTTGTAGTTATCTTTTCTATGGACTCTTTGTGATGTAAATGTCTTCATCTAAATGTATTTACATGTTAAATACATGTTAAACAATAGGTTACTATCGTAACCCCCGGTTCTCTGAAACATCGAGTGGAAAGATCCACCTATGGGAAGGGCATCCGTACCTGACCTCTGCAGAAGCATCCAATTGCACCAAGTCTGACTAGACAGACAGAAGCGTGCAGCCAATGCCAGGTAAGACCCTGCCCCCTTACCTAGGGGCATATAACGCCTGCAAGCGCTGCTGTTGACCAGTAAGTGTATTCGCTTCTCGTGCGGCAAGCGAGGCAAAGCTGGTGGATCTCTCCACTCGATGTTTCAGAGAACCGGGGTTACGATAGTAACCTATTGTTCTCTTTCATCATCTCGTGTTCGAGATCTACCTATGGGAGAGACATGGACAGCTCCCCGATTGCCCAATACACTCACAGTGAGGTTCTGAAAGCCAGAGAAGGACGGTTGCCCCAGGGAATGGTGCCTGACACATCCCATAATCATGAACCTGCAATCCTGACGCACACACATAACTGCTGTGCACATGCAGGACATGAAACATGTATGTGGTAATAACCCCAGCAACACCAATGTGCATATATACACCCAGGAAGGAATGGAAATACGTGCTTGGTGACAGGAATGTGCATGGCCTGCCGGCCCATTCACTCCTTATTCGCTACTGCAACGGGGTTGCAGGGAAGGGCTAAGAAGACCCCACCCCTAAAACCGAATGTGCTACCGAAATTCTGGTGACATCCAGCCGGTAGTAACGCACAAAGGTATGAGGAGAAGCCCAACTGGCAGCGGAGCAGATGTCCTGCAGTGACACTCCCCTAAACAAAGCCCAAGAGGCGGCTAAGCCCCTCGTGGAATGAGCTCTGATGCCCCCTGGGGGCTGCACTCCCTTTGATTCATAAGCCACAGCTATAGCATTCACAAGCCAATGTGAGAGGCGTTGCTTAGATATGGGACTCCCTTTGTGAGGGGCCGCCCATGAAATAAAGAGCTGGTCGCTCTTCCGGAACGCACTGGTCCTGATCATATATGTCTGTAAAGCACGGACAGGACACAGAGCATTTAGCCTCTGATCCTCCGGGGAGGAAAACGGTGGAGGGTGAAAAGCGGACAGCTCCAACACCTCCGAAGTGAACGCAGGGAAGTACTTCGGCATGAAGGCCGGATTAGGCTTAAGGGAAACCTTATCTCCACTAAGAGATAATTTAGAGCACGAGGGATGAACCGAGAGTGCATGTAGCTCACTGACACGTTTAGCTGATGCCAAGGCCAAGAGCAAAACTGTCTCGAAGGACAGCAGCTTAAGGGAAATACTTCCCAAAGGGTCAAAAGGATGTTGAGACAGAGCCTCCAGCACCATGGAGAGGTCCCACTCAGGAACAGTTCTCCTGACGACTGGCAAAGAGCGACGGGCACCCTTCATAAATCTGCGGATTAGAGGATGCTGCCCGACTGTTGAGCCCTCAAAGCCCACATGACAGGCCGAAATCGCCGCCAGGTAGACCTTAATGGTGGAAAAAGACCTCCCTTTTTCCATGAGGTCTTGAAGGAAACACAAAATATCAGGAACTGAACACTGATAAGATGTGAGACCACGCCCATAGCACCACCCTTCGAACACTTGCCACTTACGGCCATATAAGGACCGTGTAGAAACGGCCCTGACATTCTGTATAGTAGCAATCACACGCGGCGAAAGCCCCAGTGCGGTTAGGTTCGTCCTCTCACGGGCCAGGCCCAGAGAGCCACCCTGTCCGGGTGTGGGTGGTAAATCTCCCCGTTCGCTTGGGACAATAGGTCCGTGCGTGGGGGGAGGCGCCACGGCTCGGCATATAACAGAGGGATTATCTCCCCCAGCCACGGTGCCTTGGGCCGCCACGGTGCCTTGGGCCACCTGGGTGCTATCAGAATGAGAGACAGGCTCTGCTCTCTCACCCTGGCCAGTGTGGGAATTATCAAGCACAGGGGAGGAAAAGCATACAGCAGCACTCTGGGCCATGGGTGGGCCAGTGCATCTACCCCGAGGGGTGCGTCCACGTCCTTTAGCGAGAAGAACATAGGACAATGGTAGTTTTCTCGCGAGGCGAATAGATCTACGGTTGCCTGTCCGAATCTCATCCATAACATATCCACTATCTCGGGGTGAAGGCGCCAATCTCCGTAGATTGGGTTTCCCCTTGATAGAAGATCCGCGCCTCTGTCCAGAATGCCCGGAACATGAGTCGCGCGTAACGACAGGAAAACCCGTCTGCTCCACACCAAAAGCTTGTAAGCTAGAGCGTGAAGTTTCAACGAGCGCACGCCGCCCTGACGGTTGATATAAGCCACAGCCGTGGTATTGTCGCAGCGTACGAGGACATGATGTCCCTGCAGGCGAGGCAGAAAATGATTCAGAGCTTTCCAAATGGTCAAAAGCTCTAAATAATTTATGTGCGCTGAACGTAGTCTGCTCGGCCACAGACCGCTCACCGTTCTGCCCTCCTGGGTGGCACCCCAGCCTGTTAAGGACGCATCTGTCGTCACAACTTTCCGCATCATAACCGTCCCCAGAGGGGTTCCCTGTGCGTAAAAGTCTGCGCTCTTCCAGTGTCGCACGGCTGCCGAGCAGGCGCGCGTCACTATTACAGAGCGGCAAAGATCGCAAATCGGGCTGAAATGTAGTGACAAAACCCATTTCATGAACGCTCTCATTCTCAGGAGTCCCAGTGGCACAACTTGGATGGATGAAGCCATAAGACCCTGCAGCCTGAGGCATGTGCGATATTGCACTCTCGCCCCCTCTCTGAACTGCGACAGACAGTTCGTTAGAGAGAGAACGTGCTCTTGAGAGAGACGCGCTCGCATGGAGACTGAGTTCAACTCCAAGCCCAAGAAAATGACATTCTGACTGGGTGTAAAATTGCTCTTGCTCACATTCATTCTGAACCCGAGAGATGTGATATGCGCGAGCACACGGCAGGTGTCCTGCAACACTTTCTCCTTCGATTCGGCTATTATGAGCCAATCGTCTATGTATGTCAGAATCCTCAGACCAGACATTCTCATGGGTGCTAAACCCGCCTCCGCACACAGACAGAAACTGCGAGGGCTTAGACTGAGCCCAAACGGCAGAACTGTGAATTCGTAACATGTGCCTTGGTAGGCGAAACGAAGAAACTTCCTATGTGGCGGATAAATGCTTATATGGAAGAAAGCATCTTTCAGGTCTACCGATGTGAACCAGTCGTTCTGTTTTATGGCGCGGGCGAGCGAGCCATGAGTTAGCATTCTGAAATTGTATTTCCTCAAATGTTTGTTCAACACACGAAGGTCCAAGATAGGGCGGAGAGAGCCATCCTTCTTTGGGACCAGGAAATAACAAGAATAAAATCCCTGATTCATCAGACTGGGGGGCACCACCTGAATAGCTTCCTTGTTTAGGAGGGAGGATATTTCCTCTTTCAGAATGTGTGAAGCATTCTCTTCCGTGTGTGAAGAGAGAACGCCGTTGAAATGCAGGAGTTTCATTGCAAACTGCAGTTTGTAGCCCTGCATCATAGTACGCATCACCCACTCGGGAGCCGAAACAGCTTGCCAAGCCCGTTCGAGACACCCGAGCCGCAGCGGAGCTGTGTAAGCCCAGCTGACTCATTTGTGATGCAATGGCACCCTCTAGTGGACGAACTAGGGGCAACATGCCGGGGTTTAGAAAGATTTTCTCTCTCTGCGGAGAGAGATCCTCTCTCCGTAACAAATTAATTTGATTCGTTTGTTTTAATGTGTTTTTTGTGTGTGTTTTGTGTTGGGGGGACTCGATGCCCCCATCAGCCGAACATCAGGCAGGCCGCTTGCGTTTCGAGTCGGTGGGGGTAGGGTTAGATGGTCTTCCAGCCGCCGCTGTGGCAGGAGTAGATTTTCCCCAGTGCTTAGCAGGGGGTGGGTTATTCTGCCGTGGGGTGGGGGGTCTGTTGCGGGGCCTTTCCTTGCCCTGGTGGAAATGTCGTCCCATGGCAAGTGGGTTAGGCAAACGCGCAGGGGGTGCCTGGCGTGGGGCCGCCTTCCTAGGAAGGTATAACTTGAAGGCCTTATCCTTCTTCTTTTTGTCGTCACACCGTTGTTGCATCAATGCGACGGCGGGGCTAAAGAGAGCCTGGCCGGGCTCCACCTACGCGGCCGCTCGCTCACAAACTTCCAGGAGGATGGACTGAGGCAAGGCCGTGTGGGCGCTAACCTGGGGAAAGCCAGAGGGCGGGATGGCCTCCTCGTCCTCTGAGACCCCAAGAAGGGCCGCGTCATCCTCATCGCCGGAACCGGCCGGTTCGTCGACGAGCGTGAGGTTGCCCGCGAAGATGTCCTCTTCGGGGAATGCAGGATTGGGCTGGTCAGCCCAAATGAGTGAGCCGGCGCCCTGGGAGTCCCCCGGGAGTCCCCCGGGAGCCCCCGGGAGTCCCCCGGTAGCGCATCGTCGTCACCGTGTCCCCCATCCGAGTCAGAAAGGCCGAGCTCGGAGCACTGGGTCGCTGCAACTTTCAGATGACGTCGTAAAAGCTTCTTGGGCAGCATAAGGCAGTGACTGCAATTTTCCGGGTTCTCCAAGGCTTCTTGAGCGTGTTTAAGGCCCAAGCAGACCACGCAGAACGGGTGAAGGTCCTTAGCGGCGATGAGCGCACCACACGCGGCCGGGCAGGCCCGTGATAGGCTGTTCCCCGGAGAAGCGGCAGGTTTGGACAGCGACATTCCTGAGAAGAACTCGGAAAATCCGTGGCGGGCAGCCGTGGAAGGAGGAGCAGGTGAAAAACGGCGAGAGCGTGGGCGGCTCCAAATGCAGAACACAGCAGAAAAGGCTGAAAAGACGACTGTCACGTCTGACGGAGGCTGATCAGGCGATATGTTCTCCTGAAGACACGAAAGTGAGCAGCGTAATCCAACCGAACTGTGTCAGTGCAGAGATCGCGAGAAGCGAATGTCAACTGGTGAACAGCAGCGCTTGCAGGCATTATATGCCCCAAGGTAAGGGGGCGGGACCTTACCTGGCATTGGCTGCGCGCTTCTGTCTGTCTAGCCAGCCAGACTTGGTGCAATTGGATGCTTCTGCAGAGGTCAGGTACGGATGCCCTTTCCCATAGGTGGATCTCGAACATGAGATTATGAAAGAGAACTGAAATTAAGTTGGTTGATACTACTATTAAAGTTATTTAATTGTGTTTGCAACCAAATAACACTGATTTTGCACAATTCTTCCTTAATACATATAAAGGAGGCAAACATTTCATTGTCTTCGTTTATTTTATTTACATAGATGGCTAAAAATCATTACATGTGAGAAGTGACATTACAAAATCTTTTGAAAAAACAAAACAAACATTTACATATTAGATGCAAGCATGGTGTATAATTCTAAAACGACGGCTTCACAACAATACTCGGACACATATTGGTCAAAGCACAGCACACAACCACAGTTTTATCCAGAAAAGTCTTATCCTCCCCCTCACAAGGCACCACAAATCCCAGGCGTATTGTGTCATTTAATATGTTAAACTTAGAGCGCATACACCCATCACTCGCTTCACGTGGATCCTGACATGAGCTAACTTCCTGGTCTGTTCCACATCTTTTGCATTAAGTTGGCTGTGGCCCCTGGTGAAGGCAGGTATTTTCAGTGTAGCAACACTTTCTTTAATATCAAATCCACGGTCCGCTAACACTAGGTCTCCAGGCGAGAGCTTCTGAAGAAAGCCACAGTTCTCTGTGATCTGCTTATCACTGGCACGATAAGAAATAGAATGATTTCAATTAAGATCAATTAAATGAAAGAAATAGTACCTTGTGGTGTTTATGCCAATGAGATATTTCATGTGCGCCTGCTTTTGTAATTTGAATATGTTTGTGCCTTTGCACGTAGATTTTGTGCCCTTTCAATGAAAAGCTCAAAGCAGTCAATGATAACAGTAACACGATTCCCAAACATCTCGACATACTGATGTGGCATGCTTGCCTGTATACAATGTCGCTTTGGCCAGTACACCAAAGGGCTGAGGTGTGCATGCAGTACATTGATGGTCTCAATGAACAGATTAGATGCGGTTTGTCGGCTAATGTCAAAGAGGTGTGCAACATGTTCAACAGGCAGATCAAGTCTTAAGCGCATAAGGGTCAGGAGGAGCATTTTGAAAATTGGAGAGTTTTCTTTCTTTTGTTTTTGGTAGACTGGGAATGATTTGTATCAGCACACCCATCAACAGACTGAAAGATGGGAGGCCAGTGTAGTACTTCACCTTTGAATCATTGTCTTTGAGAAAATTCTCATCCAGGGACTTTTTGGAGCTCTCCCTTCAGTTTTCGATTCTCCTCCTGCAAGCGTATTATTTCTTTGAGTCTGAGGCCACACATGGTGCACTTCTGGTGTTCATCTGCATTCCTCATTGCAGCACCATCATCCCCTGATGTTTCAGTTTCCATATCTTCCTCTCTCCCTGTATTGTCTGGGGCTGGTGGCAGGGGCTGAGTCTCTTGTCCTTCCATCTCAGCCACAGGTGCAGAGTTGTGCAGAGAGTCTGATTGTAATAAGAAGAATAAACTGTAAATCTCTGTAATTGACTGATGCCCAGGGCCCACTGTGTAATCTGGATAAAAATGTTCCTAGAGAGAGAGTGTGTGTGTGTGTGTGTGTGTGTGTGAGTGTGTGTGTGTGTGTGTGTGTGTGTGTGTGTGTGTGTGTGTGTGTGTGTGAGAGAGAGAGAAAGAGCGAGAGAAGAGTGTGAGAGAGAGAGTGTGTGTGTGAGAGAGAGTGTGTGTGTGAGAGAGAGTGTGTGTGAGAGAGAGTGTGTGTGTGTGTGAGAGTATGTGAGAGAGAGTGTGTGTGTGAGAGTATGTGAGAGAGAGAGAGAGTGTGTGTGTGTGAGAGTATGTGAGTGAGAGTGTGTGAGAGTATGTGAGAGAGAGAGAGAGTGTGTGTGTGTATCAGAGAGGAGAGAGAGGCCATGTCCACACTAATACGTTTTCATTTGAAAACACATTTTTCTCTCCGTTTTGGCCTTCCGTCCACACTGAGACGGCGTTTTAAGTCAATGAAAACGTATCTTTTGGAAAACGCACTCCAAAGCGGATAAATTTGAAAACGCCGTTATCGCGTTGTAGTGTTGACTGTGAAGCCGGAGGTATTTGAAAACGATGATGTAAGTTTTGTCATGTGATCCATGTTGTACCAATAGATATTCATGTTTACCGGTATTGTGCCGGTTATGTGCTATTCACTTTTACACTGCTGCTAAAATATGTTACTTTGCACACTCTTCATATCACAGTCCTGCAAAGATGACAGAAAATGTACTTACATTTGCTGTCCTGCGGCAATACAGGACAGCAGTTGCGTTTTAGACCAAACATAAGGTTGACTGAGTGCGACCTCGACACATCAGTGATGGTGAGATATTTTGCTAAATAAAATTATCCTGTTAGAAGAATTGCATCTGTTTCGTCTCGGTTAGTTTAAAGTGAACTAAAAAGTTTAAAGTTTACCTCGCAGGTAAAGTGAATTCAGAAGTTTCTCATCCACACTGAAACGTCGGAAATATGACGACAAGGAAGCCATCACTGCAGCTCTCGTTTTTATTTCTATTTTAATAATCTTTTCAATACTTCTTTTCAGGAGTACTACAAATTTGGAGGACCAGCTGGAATGATTGTTGGGTGGTCTGACTCCTTCATCAGCGAGAACCACCCAGTCACATTTATCTCTACTTATCCAGACGTACAGCAGTGAGGCTGCAGAGTGAAGTGGAGAGACCGAGGCTGATTTATTGGTGCGTGCGCTTGAGGCACAGTGAGCACAAAAGCAACGGCACCCAGGTCAGTGAGGTAACCACCACTTTCAACACTGCTAAATACTGCAGAGAAAAAAAGAAGAAGAATGGATGTGCTTCAAAGTCTTCAGGGGGAGATAGGAGAAAAATGATGCACACTGTCAAGCAGCCATATCACCCTGTAGCCCAAGACTGGTTGCCCACTGAAGCTGAACAGGGCTGAGCCTGGTTAGTACCTGGATGGGAGACCTCCTGAGAAAACCAGGTTGCTGCTGGTAGAGGTGTTAGTGTGGCCAGCAGGGGGTGCTCACCCTGTGGTCTGTGTGGGTCCTGACGCCCCAGTGTAGTGACGGGGACACTATACTGACAAAAGAGTCCCGTCCTTCAGATGATACGTTAAACCGAGGTCCTGACTCTCTGTGGTCATTAAAAATCCCAGGATGTCCTTCGAAAAAGAGTAGGGGTGTAACCCCGCCATCCTGGCCAAAATATGCTCAGTGGCCTCTGTCCATCATGGCCTCCTAATCATCCTCATACTGATTAGCTTCATCACTGTCTCCTCTCCACCAGTAAGCTGGTGTGTGGTGGGCGTTCTGGCGCAATATGGCTGCCGTCGCATCATCCAAGTGGATGCTGCACATTGGTGGTGATTGAGGAGATTTCCCCCCTTCCATGTAAAGTGCTTTGAGGTCTCAGGAAAAGCGCTGTATAAATGTACAGAAATATTATTATTCAAGAGAGAAATTAATAGAACTCGGCTCCTTTTTACACATCACGTCAGTGAAAGATCTGGCAAATGTGACCCGCCTCTCACTCATAAAGTATCTCAGCAGTCATTTATTGAGGAGTGAGCTGGAAGAATTAGAGGATAGTGGCATGGCGGAGTTTCTAGTCTAGCTCGTCAGATCGAGAGTGGGCTGTGCAAGGGATATCCTGAACAGGAAATCATAGATGCAGTAATCAGATCCATTACACCTGGGCTTCAGCTGGGTAGCTATCTTGAAAAGAAAGCTGGTTTAACTCTTCCTACTCTGAGACGCATTCTCCGTTCTCATTATCAAGAAAAAAACGCAACTGAATTATACAAACACTTGACCACCGAGGGCCAACGCAGCAAAGAGACCCCACAAAACTTCCTGATACATGCTCTTGACCCGAGACAAAAAATTATGTTCGCCTCACAAGAAGATGAATCTGGGCTGAAGTATTGACCCTGTTTTAGTGCAGAACATGTTTTTGCATTCAGTCTTAACGGATTGCAAAACGACCGTGTTCAGAGCGACTTAATGTCGTATCTTTATGACGCTGCGATTTCCGATTAAGTATTGCTGGAAAACTAAATGTTGCATGCTCTCATGACTTGGAGAGGCAGAACAAGCGGAAAACAGAACGCCAAGCCGTTGTTCACGCCACCCAATTAGATGAGCTAGTTCCTGAACAAAAATGTCTGCCTAAACAGTCAAAGCTTGACTTGATGTCTCAGCTAAAAAGACTTAGCGATGACATTATGCAGATCAAAGAGAAAATTCAGCAACCACAAGTTGCATCACAGCAGTGCTTTGCAGTTAACAATGAAGAGTTAGCCGTGAAAGCGGTACGCCGTCATCCACAGAACATGACACAGATCAGCCAGCTGCCGCCCAGGTGGAGCCCAGGGCCAGGTCAGCAAGCCCAGAGGCCGGATTCAGCCACACATGAACAACAACATTATTAATTTCAATTGCAACATGCGCAATTTGGTGCTGTATCACAGCAACAGTACGCAACACCACAACCACTCCATGCCATGACACATTTTGCTCAACAACAGCAGCCCCGGCACCATTACTTTCAAATACCCCCCCCAAGACAGTCAGTCACTATACCCAGTCACATGACAGTACCCAAATGAACGGTTGTCGCAACCCCAACGCCATTTTCAACAGCCCAGACTCCAGCAAGCTAGACAATATTTTCACTGCCAACAGAGGGAAACTACGGAGCTGTGCACCCATTGCTATTATTGCAGCAGCAGCGAAGATTATGCAGCTGGTTGCAGAGTACGGGGTATGAGAAACCCAAGGGAGATTCAGTTAAACGGGGAAGGGTTGCTGCAAAGGGACAGGAAGTGACTCAAGGGACAAGCACGTCCCGACGACGCACAACACTGCACCCTGTGCCTCATGACATAGACCGCATAATAACAGCCCAATGTTGAATTAATCAGCACTCCACAGTAACCTCACTAGTTGGCAGGCAATCGCTGGTGGCCTGCTATTTGCAAGGACATGAGACAGAGGCTATGGGACACAGGCTCCCAGTTGTGTATTATTGATGAGCAGTGGAAAGACAGCTACGTAACGGAATTCAGACTGAGGGATATTTCCGAAGCCACAGAAACACCTGAACACCTACACCTTGTGGTGGCCAATGGTACTGACATGCCGTACGGAGGATGGGTTGAGGTCACGTTCAAGTTGGCCTCCCCTGCTAAAAGAGTCAAGTCAAGTCATCTTCATTTATATAGCGCTTTTAACAATGTAGATTGTTTCAAAGCGGCTTTACAGTGATAATTTAAGGTAACAGAGATTGTTTTGGCTTTATAGGGGATCTTGAATAAAGATATTTTCCAGCTAAAGTTAGTTTTGATTGATTCACTTCCGTCTCAACGATCATTAGTTATTAAATTAGATACCCCTAAGACAACAACGTTCTCTCTACACAGACTTTAAACGCGAACCTGTGAGAAACACTGATTGCGCTCACGTACGCATCAAGAATTCATTCTATAGTTATGCGCATTTTAATATATATGCACAGGTTTGTAATTCCCTACAAACCAAGCCTTCACAGACTACTTGTCTGTCCTTAAAAAATTTTAGACAGAATTTTATCACTTCGGGGTAGATACGCGAAACCGAAATTATCCCGACAACACTTTATCTGTAGAGTGGTAAAGAGATCCTTCACAGGGGAGAGACTAGTTGGCACTTTAGCACTGCGTTGTCCTCGGGTCCAGGCGAAGGTCCTTCGTCAGATCTGGATACGGCCTGGATCCGGCAAGCTGCGTAGATGCCATTCTTCTTATGATGTAATGAGTACATCGGGATTAATGGGAAGTGTTCCCAGTTCCGGCTGACCTAATCTATGCAGCCTAACATTGAATTATAGAAGTCTACGTATAATGTATTATGTGAATGCTAGGTCAAAGAGATGTGTCTTTAATCTAGCTTGTGGTCTGCAGACAGTCGGTTAAGCCAGTCTGTCTGCGTCCTGACCTGAGCCCCAATTCATGTTGAGCCCCAGCTCTAAGACTATATGCCATATTACTAGAGAGAAGAGCAGCACTATCCCAGGAGGGATGAATACCATCTCTTTTCAACAGGTCAGGTCTGCCCCAAAAACTTTTCCAATTGTCTATGAATTCTAGATTGTCTCGTGTTGGTCCATGATTAATACTAGTGGTCTCTCCTTAGGGGCATACTGGATAAAATGGCCATTTCAGGAATAGCTCCGAAACCATGTATCCCTTATCCTGGATGCCATAGTTGGGGGGCCCATCCAGCCTATATGCAGTGGTAAATGATGAAAGGTGGAATGCTGTCCCCGGCTGCATTCACACATGTACAGCAGTGGACTGTGATGTGCTCACTGGTCGTCGTCTTCTGCTGGTAGATGTGTTTCCTCTAAGGATGTGCACGAATATTTGAATTTTCCCTGAAAATAATATATTTGTAATAATTCAAACATAAAAATGTATATAAATAAATCACTTTTAAATTGACAAATTAATATACATTTTTAAAGTTGTTTTTTTTATTTGTGTTTTTAAATGTAGCCTATAGTAATAAAACCATGAAACAATAAATAAATAAAAACATTTAAAATGTATAAATAAATAGACACATTTAAAATTGTTTATTTAATTCATGTTTTTAAACGTAGATTAATAAAACAATAAAAAGTACTTTAATTAATCATTTTAAATGCACATGTTAAATCGCTTTTTTTAAGCATTTGGCAAACCATTTCTCTCTCTATTTGCCAGATGCTTTTCTTTGTCGTTTTACCAAATGCTTTTCTTTATCCATTTGTCAATCGGGTTAAAAAAATGCCATTGGACAGTACACACGTGGGAGCAACCAATCACCTTTATGGTTTTATTACTGTACATTTAAAAACACAAATACAAAAAAACAACTTTAAAAATGTCTATTAATTTGTCCATTTAAAAGAGATTTATTTATATACATTTTTATGTTTGAATTATTACATTGATACATTGATTCTTCATTTTATGAAGTGGCACTCCTGGTCCTCCATAGTCTGTTCTGCCACTCTCCTTTATGATCCCAGTCACAAGTATTTTTTATAGGGATCTTGTAACTGGGAAGCCAGATCCGGCATCCAAAAAATAAAAGTTATAAATAAGGGCCTCTTCCTCTGTGTGTGTCAGGGCCGAATTAGGATGAGGGTTGTGGGAATATATATATTTCTCTCACTTCTTCTACTGCCTGCAATAAGATCTCCTTCGCATACAGCATTTTCTTTCCTGACATGTTTTGGTTTTTACGTTAAATTTCTTTTAAAATTATCATATGTTATAAAAAATTTAAATCGCGTTCATTACAAATTATATATAATTAAAACTGTGTAAATAAAAACAATTTATAAACAATCATTTGATGTATGAAATCTTCTTAAATATGTGTGAATATCCTATCATTGTGTTTAACTTTAAGTTAATGTTAAATAAGGTGTTACATTTAATGAAAAGTTGGCTATGAAATAACATCACAGTCGATTGAGTTAATGTTTAATTTGTTGAATAATGTTCAAATATTTAATTCATGTAACAAGTTATGTTAACATTAACTTAAATTACCCTTTATGAATATACACATCATCTCTGCACGCAGGATGCGTCTGTTGACAGACCTGCTGCTTTTGATGGGCCAGACATACGTGTGTTTTCTGGAATATAATATAATATAATATATATATATATATATATATATATATATATATATATATATATATATATTAAACGCCAATGCTCCACACTATTGCGCAGAATATGCACCATTAGGCTATGCTGGTTTGCAAACTGCCATAAAACTTCAAAGAAGGACTTTTATTTTGGTATGTGATGTGACGTCAAAAGGCTGCGCCCCAACCCTTCAACTGTTGTGATGCGGCTGAATAAAGGTTTGTGTTTGAAAACATTTAAAGCGTTTAAATCGATACAAATCGTTCAATCACATTTATAGCTTTTACTAACAATGTAAAATGTGTTAATTATTATTCAATGTGATATCATATTGCTTGTCTAACATAATAAACGTTATTTTTTGTGAGTAAAGTGCATCCACACATAAGAATCAGTTGATCGTGAACACGAATTTTGGCATTGGCAATTAATTACAAAGAAACTGAGTTTTTCAAAACTCTAAGTCAAATTAACCAAATTCAGTTCATAATGATTCAGTGATTTGAAGGGCTCTATTCATCGCATGCTTGACGAAACATGTTGGTATAAATGCAACGAGTAATAACGACAACTTTTATTAACCATTTGCAAATGTTTGGAAATCAACTAAATATGATGTGTCTGTATAATGTGTGCGTTTTTTTATTAGTTTTAGTTTTGAGGGATTTTGTTTGTTTTTTTCAAAGCACTTTTTAGTCGTTGTTTCTTTCTTTCTTTCTGAGAGTGACATACGCAAAAGTAAAGACTCATAAGTCCAAAACTATAGCAAGGAGAGTCAAAAGGTTAGTATTGATAGAAACCATTTTAGAGAGCTAAAAAGGTAATTGCATTTTGACATTCTCATGTTGAGAAACTGCTGATAAAATACTTTTTATGTCTTTTTTATTTGACGCAATGGCTCACGAAATAAGCTAGGAGTACACCTCTTTTTTTTGGTTATGTTCCACTACATGTGAGCTGCATATAACATTATTTAATTTACAAGTGTCATACTTGTGATTTCTGACATCAATTACTGCTTTATTTATTCAGAAATAGAAGTAACTTCCAAGTTAATAGTGTATTCTACAATACTTTTCATTTTATTAGTGTAACAACAGCAACCCTCTAAATAAATATAACATTCTACTGGCTAGGACCTGGAGGAGGCTTCTGCGCGTGCTAGAGAGTAGAGCGTGACTGATGACGGTTAACGGACAGGTCCTTCTGTACTTGCATTCACAGAATCAAGGTAGCAATCGAAAACTGTACATATAATCACCATACGCAAAAGTTAAGAATTATTATTAAGAATGACCACACTGGTGACATGATCTTATCTCGAGAACTCCTTGCACACGTGAGTTATTGCAGGCACATATCAGCATGTTATCATATCGGCATAATTTTTCATATCGGTCGATGACAGTTATTATATTTTCAGCCTTTATTGGCCGATTTTGATGTTGTGCCGATAATATTAGTGCATCCCTAACATACATTTACATTTTACATTTATGCATTTGGCAGACGCTTTTATCCGAAGCGACTTACATTGCATTTCAAGGTACACATTTTACATTCTGAACAGTTCTTGCTTTCCCTGAGAATCGAAACCATGACCTTGGTATTGCAAGTGCCAACACTTTTTGAGATACAGGCTTATGTGTTATTCCATTCAGTGGTTGCTTAGTAATTTGATTATGATTTTTTTTTTTTTTCATGGGGTGGTGTACTGCTTGCGGGTATAAAGCATTAAGGCCATTCCCTCTGACTGACTCTTACTAGTGCACTGAGTACTGAACTAGGGAGCTGATTGAGTTTTGATTTATTTATTTATGTTCATTTTTCTCATTTTAAACATGACAGAGTGTCCAAACACAGAGAAAAACTCCTGGTGAAGCGACTGAGATCCACGAGACACTGTTATAAAGATGGCGTTCATTAAAGAGGAGAGTGAAGACATGAAGATTGAAGAAACATTCAGAGTGAAACAAGAAGATACTGAGGAACAAACAGGTTGGTTTCATTCTCAAAGCTGAACTCAGTCATTTAAAATGTTGACGTCTACAGAAATTAATGATATTTTTTGAAGAATGTCATGTGAGTGTCCTAATTCAAGTTATACCATGGTCTGGGTGAATACTCGATTCTGATTGGCTGCAGGGTGTCCGTTAAAAAGTGATAGAGAACACCTAAATAAACTGTCAGGCGTAACCAAGGAAACCAAGTTATTGTTTGTAACTTGTAACTTTAGATTTCGATTGTAAAACTAATTAAAATATAAACTAATGTTTTAAAAATGTGTTATTTGGCAAGTGACCATGGTATAAGCGGGTTAATGCCCTTCGAGGTGTCCATTGTCAGGTTTTAATGGACTTCGGCAGTCCTCCGCTGCGCGTCGGCCGGTTCACACCTCGCCGTCGTCCATTAAAACCTGACAATGGACACCTCGTCGGGCATTAACCCTTACTTATTTTATTTGACATTGAGCGGGTCACTCGAAGTTGAGCATCAGTTATGTGCATTTTACAAGTCGGGCGGCATTTGTTTGAATTGTGGGTTCATTGTTATTTTTAATGAAAAACACAAGTAGAAAGACAAAAGTCAGCTTCTGCATTGAGCAGACACATTCCGTTTTTAATTGCCAGTGTCTGTTGTCTAACTGAACTAAATGACTTGTTACTATAAGGAATAAAAAAACTGCTTACCGAATCACAATTAAATCAGCAACTAAATCTGTCATAAACGTTTCTTATGCTAGAAAAATAATGACAAAAAAATGAAAGGTTAAAAAAAGTTTATTTTTCAGGCAACAGGAGCTTATAAAGGCAGTTGCAGTGACGTGATGACTTTAATAATCTTCTATTTAGGCGCATTGCATTTTATCCCATATATAAGTTATGTGATTGCATCGTCTTTTAATATCTAAAGTCTTTGACTATACCCAATATCTATTTCTGAACCAAAAAATATTTCATGTAATTTTGCAACAGTATACTAACAAAAAATATTTATTTTGTATTAAGTAAACTAGGGATGCAATTTTCTTTTTTGATATTCGATTATCAATTATTTATTCTATTAAAGGGATGGTTTTGAGTAATTTTAACCTAGGGTCCTTTGCACCATGACCTCGAGCCAAATACCCCCCCCCCAGAAGCTTTTTTCGCTTCAACACTATTAAAGTTAGAGCTCATTTAGAGATATCAGCCGAATTGCTTAGTGCAGGCGCTAATGGATCTAAGTTTGTGTCTCGTAAATTACCCCACTAATAATGCCCGGAATGGTACCAAACTAATACAGTAGTACAAATAGGTACTGTACTACTACTACTACGAGGCTTTGGAAAGTTTGTAAATACATCAGGAGTTTATTTAAATAACACTTGCCTAATGGCTTATGCTAGCGCTAACCCGGACGTCGAGGATTTCTAAGTGCAAGCATTTTTAGCACCGTATTTTCCAGATTATAAGTCGCACTTTTTTTCATAGCTTGCTTGGTCCTGCGACTTATAGTCAGGTGCGACTTATATATCAAAATGAATTCATACTGACTGAGATGAACCAAGAGAAAACATTACCGTCTACAGCCACGAGAGGGCGCTCTAGTTGGAGTTGTTCAGAAGCGACACCAAGGATAAAGAAATTCAGTGATGTAGAATGAGATCGCGGGAGCTTGGTGAACTTGCTTACCGGTAACTTGCTTGTTGAACTCGCTGGCTTATGTTAATTTAGCCCATTCAACCTCCCAGGTATATGTTCTTTGTGCTATTGTGTAGCTGAATAACTGTTAATGTGTTACATTAACATACCGGACATACCTGTGTGCTATTGTGTAGTTGAATAACTTGCCTTTCCAGATTAAATGTCTGTTCTTGGTCTTGGATTTTGTGAAATTAACTTCTAAATAAATGTGAGTCCAGTGCGACTTATATATGTTTTTTTCCCTCTCCATGACGCATTTTTTGACTGATGCGACTTATACTCCGGATCGACTTATAGTCCGGAAAATACGGTACATTGTTGTCGTGTAAACATTGAGAGAGAGAGAGAGAGAGAGAGCACACAACATTGAAAGTTTTTAATTTGCACAGATTCTAAATCTCGCCTAAGCACTTAAATCTTAAAATGCTGCGTTCACACCAAACGCGCAAATGAGGAGAATTCAGCATCTGGCGCGATACGCACGAGTGATTTTATTTGGTGCTTTTTGTGCTGTTGTGGCAAAAATTCATCAAACAAACATCACTGCGTAAGAGGCACTCAGAGTCAAATTACAAAATAGAAGTATTTATTCTTGCAAGAATAGGAGCAGTCTAATACACAGTTGTTACCCTGTGCAGAAGAGTGACACACCCCCAGACAGACTGAACCACCTTTTTATCCTAGCTCTTCCAAGGTCTCCTACCCCCAGAGCCTTCCTCCCAGTAGTTTTCCATAGACAAAGGAACCATATCTAGTTTACGTCACTAGTTGGCCCACTAAGCCCGAGTTGAAAAATCTGAACTTTGCCGTCACGGCACAGCGCACGGTAACCAATCAGGAACCTGCTTTGCTGCTGTCACGTGGTGAAGTGACGTGATAAACGGGGGCAGGCCCGTAATGTTATTTTATATGTTTGGCCTCAATAAATTATATTATTTATAATAATATTGTAATATGACCAAATGTGTGGTTCTAATGTACAACAAAGCAAATCTTTTACCACATCATAACTTGATTTCAATATATGAGACATACTCATTTTGTATTGAATGCTATTTATTTCATATCTAAATCTAGATTATATGAAACAGTATTCTAATGTAAAGACAACCAACATACTTTAGTGTATAAGAACATAGTTTGTGTCTGGATAGTGTTGTGTGAGAAAAAAAATCATAGGACAGGTTAATTACTTTTGGAGGCTGGCTCCATTTATCATCCAAACAAAAATAAATTATAGATTAGGTGAGTGAGGGTGATCCTCGCTCCGATGTGGGACAACAGGTCGTCAAACTGGGCACGGGACAGGCGGAAGTACCGCTGAAAGCGGCCGTCATCCAGGCGCAGCTCCTGGAGCAAGTGGTGAAACTCGTCAAACTGGGTACGCCTCCGGAGGGTCTGGTAGACCCAAGTACGGCGACGATGACCCCTACGCCGTTGTTTTGCTCTCCAGATCAAATACAGAGTGGTAACTCTCTCGATGAGTGCTCAATCAACATCAGCCATCTTGCAAACAGACAACCGCCTAGCACTTGCCCTTCCCATAAGAAGCAGATTTCGCCTCGGATGAGCGCGTCAATTTTGCTTCAAACGCTTGCTTTTTACGCGAGTCCTTTTCGCTTTGGATGTACGAATGGATTCAAATGTTCAAGTGTCCAACTAGGCGCGATAGACGTGAATTTGATGCTCTATTGGTGTGAATGCATCATAAGAATGACTACTCCACAATTGTTCAAATAACAGCTAAAGTTAATATAAAAGTTAAAAGTACTTTCTGCTAGATTCTGGGTCGTATGAGGCTAATTGGTAATGAACAGGCAGATGCTGCAGAAAAGAAATCTCTCCCTGAGAATGACAGAATGTCCAATTCCCCTATCAGATCTCAAACCTGTACTAAAATTTAATATATACAGAAAATGGCAAATTAATGGCCAACTGTGTTAAGCTATATGAAGTCAATCCAATCATACTGTAAAGAAAAAAAATTGCCATGTTTTGTTATGTAGTGTAGACATGACCATACTGTTTACACAAGATGTTTAATTGGTCATTCCAGACTTACTCATTTGTTTTTATTGAAAGTAATGTACCATCAACATGTACTATTTGTCCGACTTAAATGCCACAAGTCTATGTATACTCAAGTTCACCCTGCAGTGACTAGTACTTTGCAGCTAATAGAGATGTTCATGCTCTTTTTATTCTGCAGTAAAGCACATTCCACAAACAATGTAGTCCTACTGTACCTTTACTAGCGATATAACACAAAATATAGAACATTTATTCACAAGACCACTATTAATAATCCACTAAAAAAATTAATATATATATTTTTTTTTACCATCATCCATTGAAAAGTCAAGTCATCTTCATTTATATAGCGCTTTTAACAATGTAGATTGTTTCAAAGCGGCTTAAGGCTTAATTTAAGGTAACAGAGATTGTTTTGGCTTTATAGCAGTTCTTGAATAAAGATATATTCCAGCTAAAGTTAGTTTTGATTGATTTACTTCCGTCGCAACGATCATTAGTTATTAAATTAGGGGCCGCTAAGATGACACCGTTCTCTCTACACAGACTTTAAACGCGAACCTGTGAGAAACACCTGATGACGCTCACGTGCGCATCAATAATTAATTCTATAGTTATGCGCATTTGAATATATGTGCGCAGGTTTGCCTACAAATTTGGTTTGTAATTCCCTACAAACCAACCCTTAAACTACTTGTCCTGCCTATACATTTTTAAATAGAATTTTATCACTTCGGGGTAGATACGTGAAACTGAAATTATCCCGACAGCGCATTATCTGTAGAGTGGTAAAGGGATCCTCCATAGGGAGAGACTAGTTGGCACTTCAGCACTGTGTTGTCATCTGGTCCAGGCGAAGGTCCTTCGTCAGATCTGATATGACCTGGATCCGGCAGGCTGCGGGAAAACCTCGGATAAACAAAGACACTAAAATTAGTGTAGATGCCATTCTTCTTATGATGTAACAAGAACATCAGGATATAAGGGAAGATGTACCCAGTTCCAGTCCGGCTGACCTAATCTATGCAGCCTAACATTGAGTTATAGAAGTCTATAATGCATTATGTGAATGCTAGGTCAAAGAGATGTGTCTTTAAGTATAGCTTTGATCTGACCGAGTGTTTCTACTTCCGGACAATGTTTAGGAAGACTGTTCCAAAGTTTTGGTGCTAAATAGGAAAAGGATCTACCGCCAGCAGTCGATTTTGATATTCTAGTTATTATTAACTGGCCGGAATTTTGAAGATCGCAATAGACGTGAAGGACTATAATGCGTTAAGAGCTCGCTCAAGTACTGTGGAGCTAAACCATTTAGTGCTTTGTAAGTAATCAGCAATATTTTAAAATGTATACAATGTTTATGTGATGCAGAGTCAGAGACGTTCGGATCCATTTGCAGTATGTTTAATAAGAATAATCAAACAGGCAGTAATCAGAAAACAGCGTCGACAATGTCAAAGGAAATCCAAGATCATAAACGATACCAGGCAGAGGTCAGGGCAGGCAGCCATGTTCAGAATCACAAACGATGACAGGCAAAAGGTCAGGGCAGGCAGCAGATGAAGAAACAGGAATCAGTAAACAGTCACAGGTCAGAACACGGGGAATCAATAACAGAATAAACGCTTTGTAATGTTAGCCGGGGCAAAACAAGACTTCGCGATGAGTGAGTCAGAAGGCAGTTTTTATAGAGCGGGGAAGTGGGAACACCTGTGTAGGTGATTAGACCTAGGTACGAGGCTTATGGGAAATTAAGTTCAATACTCTGGTGAAGGAGTTCTTTGATGAGCGGAGAGAGCCACAGAGGTGCGATCTAAGACAGTTTAATAGGGAGCCAATGCAGTGTTGACTGATCGGGGCTAATATGGTCATACTTCCTGGTTCTGGTAAGAACTCGAGCTGCTGCGTTTTGAACTAGCTGTAGTTTGTTTATTAAGCGTGCAGGGCAACCACCCAGTAGAGCATTACAATAATCTAATCGAGGTCATGAACGCATGAACTAATTGTTCCGCATTTGCCAATGAGAGCATATTGCGTAATTTAGATATATTTTTAAGATGGAAAAATTTGGTTTTACAGATTCTAGACACGTGACTTTCAATGAAAGATTGGTATCAAAGAGCACACCCAGGTTCCTAACTGACGACGAAGAGTTAACAGAGCAGCCATCAAGTGTTAGACGGTATTCTAGGTTATTACGTGTGGAAGTTTTTTGTCGTGTGGAATTAGAATCTCTTGTTTTTTCAGAATTTAGTAGTAGGAAATTATTAGTCATCCAGTTTTTTATATCAGCTATGCATTCCGTTAATTTGGTGAATTGGTAGGTTTCGTTAGGTTTTGAAGAAATATACAGCTAAGTATCGTCGGCATAACAGTGAAAGCTAATTCCATGTTTCCTAATGATATCTCCTAATGGTAGCATGTACAGAGTGAACAGCCAGCGGTCCTAGTACTGAGCCATGTGGTACGTCATACTGAACTTGTGATCGATAAGACATCTCTTCATTTACTGCTACAAAACTTTAACGGTCAGATAAGTATGATTTAAACCATGCTAGTGCAATTACACTAATGCCAACATAATGTTAGAGTCTATTTAAAAGAATGTTGTGGTCAATGGTGTCAAATGTAGCACTAAGATTGAGTAACACTAATAGAGAGATACAACCACGATCGGATGATAAGAGAAAATCATTTGTGACTAACTGTACGTCACACCGCGGCCGGCGAGAGCGGCAAAATTCGCTCTCGCCGCCCTGCCATCGACGCTGTGAGATTCGGGGATTCTCTGACGCTCTGACGTAGATTTTAGAATGCGTGATTATTTTAAACTTTATTTAAAGGTAGCCGCAAAGCAAATAAGAACTGAACATAAATCAGTATCCTATTTTGTACATACTGGCTACACGTAGGGTATAAGTTAACCTATTTAAAATCTTTTAAACGTGAAAGTAACAAAACACCAACCATTTCAGACACCTTTTTCCATTCATCGTTCTTTTTATTAATGTCCCTGTATGTAAACAGGGACACGTCGTACAATAACGGGAAACCCGCAACAGAAATAATTAACTTTTCCTCCATTTTGCTTAGGAAATAATGTGGTCGGAACCAAAGTTTACAGGATTGTGTTCTCTGGTATCCTCTCAGGCGGAGGACTTCTACATTACGATTGGTTGCCGCCGAACCGCGTCATAGCTTATTACCATAAAGTTGACTCGATTTCAACTCTTCTCGCCGCTCTCGCCGTCCAAGACGCGCCGCCCTCGCCGGAGCTCGCCGCCGGCTCTCATTGAAAATGAATGGCTTCCGGCCAATTTGACGCTCTCGCCGCCGGCGGTGTGAACGCACAGTAACGAGAGCTGTTCTCCAATGCTAAGAGATAGAGACCCTCATCTCCGTATAATAAGACAATCTCTGGTCTTAGTCTCAAGCTGCATTCCAATTCAAAGGCTCCACCCTTCAAAGGCCAAGTTTAAAGATTACTACTTTTAATTAGCAATTGGGCGGGTTTTGTCATGCAGACCGGTTAACCCTGGCCCTCGGTTCGACCTTTGTGCACTTCGAAGGCCATAACCTCTACCGGCACTAACCCAGCATCGCCAATTAATACGAAACAAAAACATAAAACGAACGGGCCTCCGATGTAGCAGCTACGAGTTTTATGGGCTGTTAAGACAAAAAAAAAAAAAAGTAGGCCTATTAGATGTATCGGCCCAAAAAGGACCGGGAATCTCCCGGTAGCCCCGATGGCCAGTAGGCTATGCGTGGACGTCACACTTTAAATCCTACCTGTTGCCTTTCACCATCCACTTATTTAGCTGCTGTCTCATCAATTGACATGCCATCTCCCTTTTCAGTCTTTTTTTTTCTATCTTTAGCCCCGACAGCTTTTTTACTTTATCCATCTTTATCGACGACAACTCTACTCGTACCCCGCCCGCTCGCGATATTATCCCCCCTCTTTTTTCAAAATTCTATGATGGAATTTTGTGAGGGCGCCTACTCTAGCCAGTTAGTCTTCTAGTCTAGAGGGTTATATACCATTGAGGAAATGCAGAAATTATTTAGAAACGCACAACAGCAGCTCACAAATAGAAATTCTAATTTAAAAAAAAAAATTAAAATATTTTTTTTTTACCATTGCTTTGGCGCCCCCGCTGGTGCTGCGCCCCTATGCGCCGCATATAGCGCATACCCACTTTTTGCGCCACTGGCTACAACACTAGCAAGACAGCAGTAATGCACATCCAGTATGGAAGTCGATAGAACAGTACAATGAGGCTGGTGGATCGTGGGGTGCAACACCAACGGTCAGTCCAAACTGGACGTATACTCAGACAAAACTTTGCTCACAATAACGAGGGGGAGACGGAGGACGGGTGAGCATATACTGGCAGTATCTTTCCAGCGTTCCACAACTCAATCCAGCCACTTTATGTAGAAATTATTACTTAAGTTAGCTTATCGTAGCCCAGCCGACCGCTCTCTTGTCTCGTCAGATGCGGTCCTCCACAGCCCCAGACAGTCCGGCTTCCGATTCACTCGTACTCGTTGTCCTCTCCTTATTACAGACTCTACCGCTGCGTCTCCAGCGTGTCTAATGCCTAGTTCACACTACAGGATTTTAAGCCCGATTTAAGCCCGATTTGCAAATCGTTGAGCTCGCCGACAGGTCGGGTTGTTATCGCGTGCAAATCGCGGGGGATTAGCGGCCGATGAACGCTCGCCAATCTGTTAGTATGAAAGAGCCAACAACGCATCAAAGACGCTCGCAGACACCTCGCGGACGCGTCGCCGAGCCCAGAAAAATATCTAGCATGCTAGATATCTGGAGCTGTCGCACGATTCAACCACATGTAATGCCATGAGCTACAGCCAATCAGAGCAAGGCATGGGTTGAGGTCACTGGGAAAATACCGTTTATATACTGTCTATGGGAATTATTATAATTTTTTCCAGAGCAAATCATTGCGCAAACAGTTCGCAGCACTAATTTCTGTCTGACGTCCATATTCAAACAAAGACTCGCGTGTTGTGCACTTGTGTTCTTCTTCGCTGGGTGGTGGCGCGCGTGCTGTATTGCGTCATTTCCGGTTCGTTTTATCGCGTGATTTCTTCGTGATAAAACGTGGTTTGTAGACAAGATAGAATCGTTGGCTGACAGAGTTGTTGTCACCTCTTGTAGTGAGTTACCTCCTGTTGCGGATCAATCACGTTGTGTCGTGTGAACAGCTCAACAACTTGAACACTCCTGATTTCACAGAGAGCAAGTCATGTAGTGTGAACTGCACAGTTCAGCCCGACGTTTTAAAATCCTGTAGTGTGCACTTGCCTTAAGCAGCACTACCTCTTGATCGGGAATCCAGAGCTCGTCACGAATCCGTCTCAACCCACACTCAGCCAATTAAACCACGCCTTGTTAGCCAATCATTAAACCACACACTTTGCTGCTGCACACCTGTCCATCGTCAGCGATAAGGACATCACGTGTGAATGCCGGCTTTGTTTTGGTCCGTCTTTTAATGCCTCCTCCTTATGGGAAACAAACCTCGGGAATTTTAGTTCCACCCCACAACCTGTGGTCCCCTGGTGACACTTTGAGTTGTTATATATATATATATTATCAGTATAATTAACGTTGATGAGAGTTAGTAGACATGAAGGTTTTTTGGATAAGGGGTTTAATAACTGTTCTAAACAAAGCAAATATTTGACAACATTGTTTTGAGATAACATGAAACACCTTTTTCAGTAGCTTAGTAGTTATGGGATTTAGCATACATGTTTTTGGTTTTGATGCTTTAGTTTGCATGTCTAAATGTTTTAATGTCTGTTGTTTTGTGACAGAAAACCGGTTAACTTTTATTTGTCTTTTTTTCGCTTAGACCTGATGCCACTGAAAGAGGAGAGTGAAGTACTGAATGAAATGGAAGAAAAATATATGTATCAGAATTCTCATGCTTTCATGACTCAAGAAAAATCATTTAGTTGCTCACAGACTGAGACGACATCCTCACAAAAAACAGTTCAGGAGATAGGAATTGAAAGTAATTTCACCTGCTTTCAGTGTGGAAAGAGTTTCATTCAACATGAAAACCTTATAGTCCACATGGGAATACACACTGAAGAGAACTCTTTTACCTGCCAACAGTGTGGAAAAGTATTTACTCAAAAAGGAAGCCTTAACAGGCACATGGGAATTCACAGTGGTGAGAGCTCTTTCACTTGCCAACAATGTGGAAAGTGTTTCACTCAAAAAGGAACCCTTAAAAAACACATGAGAATTCACAGTGGAGAGAAGCCTTACACCTGCAGACTGTGTGGTAAGAGTTTCACAGTAGCGCTAAACCTTAAGTATCACATGAACGGTCACAGAGGAGAAAAGCCATTCAAATGTGATCAGTGTGGAAAGAGATTCACACGTAAAGAACACTTTAAAAACCACATGAAGATTCACTCGAGAGAGAACTGTTTTGTATGTCATCAGTGTGGGAAAAGTTTCCCTGAAAAAGGAAACCTTAAACTCCACATGAGAGTTCACACTGGAGAGAAGCCTTACACATGCACTCAGTGCGGAAAGAGTTTCACATATAAAAAATCCCTTGATGCCCACATGAGAAATCACACTGGAGAGAACCCTTTCACCTGCCAACTGTGTGGAAAGAGCTTCACTCAAAAAGGAAACCTTAAAATCCACATGGGAGTTCACACTGGAGAGAGATCTTACACCTGCCAACAGTGTGGAAAGACCTTCACTCAAAAAGGAACCCTTAAAAGGCACATGGGAGTTCACACAGGAGAGAGATCTTACACCTGCCAACATTGTGGAAAGACTTTCAATCAAAAAGGAAACCTTACAAAGCATGAGAATTCACACCAGAGAAAAGGTTTAAACCTGCATTATTTTCCTGTTAAAACATTAAAGCTGCTTTGAAACAATCTATTGTATTGAAGGGAGTGGATTCTGGAATCCGCAGGGATTAAAGTTCTCCGTTGCTACGACGGATTTCCGTTAATTGCAGAGTCTACGATGGTTTTCCGTTAATTACAGAGAGTCTACGATGGATTTCCGTCAATATCAGGGTTTCCCCCTGTCTTAAATTCACTTTTAATCATTTTAAGGCTGTAAATATGCTTACAAATAGTGTAATAAATGTCTTAATTTTAGTTTGAATGGGTCTTAAATTAAGAAAGGACGAGGTGTATTCACCCTGTTTAGGGGTGCTGCGTAATGCTGCGCTCACACCAAACGTGAATAGAGCGTCAAATTCGCGTCTAGTTTGACGCTTGAACATTTTGAATACATTCGCGCGTAAGAAGCAAGCGTTTGAAGCCAAATTGACGCGCGTCCGAGGCGAAATCCGCTTCTTCTGGGAGGGGTAAGTGCTAGGCGGTGGTCTGTTTGCAAGAAAGGCCGCGGAATTTAGAAATACTACTGTTATTGTGTCACGAAATGTAGTTTTAAGAGTTGTTCAGTCGAGAATGTAGTTGTTTAAAGCTTAAATCTGTGGTTTATTTATAAAGATAGCGCCTATTATATGCAACATATAAGTTAAAATACATCAATGACTCGTTATAACGTAGGTGAAATGACTTCTTTATTTAACGTTTTGTGAGTTTTTCTTCATCTCATTCAGAAATGTAGCCTATGACTGCAAGTGTTCAGTGTCACATTCAAACATCTGAACAATGTCATTCCTTCTATCATGCGGGCATTTAGTCATTACAAAATAATTTATTGAGGCCAAACATTAAATAAATTATTGAGGCCAAACATTTAAAATGACATTATAATCTGAATAGAGGGCCTACCCCCGTTTATCACGTCACTTCACCAGGTGACAGCAGCAAGCAGGCTCCGATTGGTTAACGCGGCACGAATTGACGCAGTTGTTCAGATTTTTCAACTCGGGCGGCATACGCGAATTCGCGTCAAATGCGTGAATGCCCAAAAAACACTACATAAAATCATTTGTCCTTAACGCGCCAGACGCTCAATTCGCGGCGAACGAGGCGTATTCACGTCTACCGCACCGCACTCTACGCCTCATTCGTGGCGCAGAATTTTTTACGCGCATAATGCGTCTTTGCATTGACTTAACATTGAAATCACTCACGCCTGACGCCCTATTCGCGTGTGAACGCACCATTACCATCACCAGAGAATGATCAGGAAGGGTGAGAGGATATGATTGATTTTTAGACCTTTCTGGCTCTCTCTCCCTATTGGCAACCCCACAGTATTTCCATCTGGAACACAAACATCTAATTAGCCAAATATGCAAGTTTATATAGTATGTTAGTTTATATAAATAAAATAATTTAGTAGTTACACAGTTTTATATGTCATAAGTTTTATAATTTTGTAAGGTTTAATATTTGAAAAAAGCAATAATTTCATTAAAAATCTAACCCTTTGTGGATCTACGACTAGTTGGCAGTTATCCTAACTTTAAGAAGTTATTTAAATAAAATAAAAGGTTTCGCTTTTGTCTCTTATGGGACATCTTTGAAACCTTAAATAATTCATGGTCATGTTGGTTTAATAACTTTACTCTCAGTTACAAAAAACATGCCTACTTCTATTGCACAAATTTCCTGTGTTAAATTCTTTGGAATACATATTACCTGTTCGAAGTGCTGTTTGGTTCTACAGAAAAGGTCTTCATCCACAGTGAGTCCTTTTATTTGGCCTGTTAATAAAAAGATAAATGTCATGTGAGTAAATAAACCATCCTATGAGCTGATGTTTTGAGTGTGCAGTATACCACAAGGTTAACAAGATGCTCTCCTGCTGCTTGTTATGACAGCTGAGTATACATTCACTCATGTTCACAGACACACGCTAGCCTGGATGACACCAGACTCTTCTCAGTTGTAACTGTGAGTGGGTCTGGGGAAGGTTCATTCACAGCCCATTTCCAAAGGGTCGTCACCAACGGACGTTGCTCAAATTGCCTCGGGGCGCAATTGGATAGACCTGAAACCAATCAGAGCGATCATCATCGTGTAAAGCCCGCCTCAACGTTTGTGATTGGTGCCTCGATTTGGAAAAATTGTGACCCGCTCTGGCGAAATGAGTCGGAAGTCGCAACGTTCCATTTTAAGATAGACTATGGGCCGATTATGTGGAAAAACAATGAAATAATAGATTTTTTTTTGCTAACTTCAAACAGGCAGTCAAAAATATATCTCCCAAGTTTTGTAGTCCAGATAAATGAGTAAATTTATTTAAATGACTATTAAAGCTCAAATAGGGTGTTACACGTTGTATAGAACCAATCAAAAAGCTTAGAAATGTACACAAACGCTGATTATTTGTCAATGGGAAGCCCCGTTTTGACTGACCGCCACGCGATTGGTCCAGCCATCCTCCTGTCAGACTCAGCGCTCTGTGTAAACAAGCTAGCAGATCTCCTCAGAAAGATTAAATATTATTACTTAGAGAAATGTCGTGTTATATATAACAATGTCTTTGGTCAAATTAAGCTTTAAAATAAATAGTTTATCCCTTTAAATCCAATTATTTTTCTTTTGTGGCATGATGATATAACCTAGGGGGGAAAAAATAAGTTTTTATTTCATTTATATCCAATTTAATTCATGAATATTGAATGCAGTTCCAAAATTGCTCATCTAGAAGAAATTTCTATTTTGTTGTTGTGGAAATATAAATATGTAAACACCACAGGACCTACTCCAGTTTTTCAGTATAATTTAAAATAAATATATACATATTAAGACTACTACTCCATAATTCTATTTATTTCAGTTAGGATGAAAAACGACTCACCTTGGATAATATGGAAGTCAAGTTATTTTCCCACCACTGGCATCGTTTCATCAAGAAGGGCCGCCCATTAGTAAAAATACCTACAAAATAGACAATTATTTATTTCTCAGAAGTAATATTAATTGATGATTGTTATTTATCATTTAGAAATCAATAAATGCATGTATGTTACAATACAATACATTACAATATTTATTTATAAAGCACGTTTAAAAACAGCCAAGGCTGACCAAAGTGCTGTACATAGCAGAAAATAAAATGCAGAGCAGTACAGGACAATAAAAAATGAACAACTGATAATAAAGAGCAATGGTCGAATAAGAATCAAGAAGCATTAAAAGCAAGAGAAAACAAAAAGGTCTTTAAGGAAGATTTGAAGATGTAAACTGAAGGAGCCAGTCTGATATAAAGAGGCAGACTGTTCCACAGTTTTGGGCCTGCAGTCGCAAAAGCACGGTCGCCTCGTTTTTTAGACAGTGATCACTGGATCTCAAAGTACGAGAAGTAGTGTACAGACAGAGCAGATCGGTCAGGTACTGAGGAGCCAAATTGTTAAGAGCTGTATACACAAAGAGTAACATTTTTAAATCAATTCTAAATTTGACAGGTAGCCAATGGAGCTTGAATAAGATAGGGGTGATCGACTCATACTTGCGTGTCCCAGTGAGGAGTCTAGCTGTTGCGTTTTGCACTAGCTGTAGGCGAGAGAAAGAAGACTGAGATAGACCAAAGTAAAGTGAATTACAGTAGTCTAATCGAGATGTTACGAATGCATGAATCACTATTTGGAGAATACTAAAAAAGGTTTCACTTTAGAGAGTTGGCGAAGGTGAAAAAAGCATGACTTTACAACAGCACTAATCTGTTTCTGTATGTTTCTGTTTTTACTAATCTGTATGTTGAATTTTGTTTAAGAATAAACATCAGTAGGCCAAAGAAATTCATTCTCACTACACAGCAATGAGGCCTACAAATACTACAGAGTTTACTCCTTTAAAATCCATTTTCCAAAATATGGGCAAAAATGTTACACTAAACCATGTAAGATTATCCATGTTATCCCCATAAATTAAATTTTGAAATTTGGGTCTTTTAGAAAGTGTATTTTACATAAAAAGCTGTTTTTGTATAAAAACCTGAAAAAAAAAAAAAAAAAAAACATTTTTCAATTTATTTATATAAATTTAAACTATATCATAAATCCTCCAAAAACTGCACAAATGTGGAGTAAAATTACATTTGTAAAAAAAAAAAAAAATTCTGTTACAAAATTACATGTTATTGCCTGGGGTCTCGAGGGACCCCGAAGACCATGAGTGTGACTATTTTTCACGCTAACATAAAAACAGATATTACAATTATTATTTTTTTGTAGATCTAGAAAGGGCTGAGAGCCGTACAAAGTTTCATGCCATTTGGACAAAGATTTTTTTATTTATTTAATTCAGCAAAAGTCATTTGCGGGTTAAAAAGACCCCAAAG
This sequence comes from Phoxinus dragarum, assembly GCA_033366665.1. NCBI lineage: Eukaryota > Metazoa > Chordata > Actinopteri > Cypriniformes > Leuciscidae > Phoxinus > Phoxinus dragarum. The sequence continues at coordinate 87,831 of JARPMJ010001389.1, forward strand.
ACCATCAGAGGGTTAAGAAAAATCTTTTTTAGGGAATACAAAACATTCTTATCTTTTTCTTAAGTAAAAAAATAAGAAGAAAATGGCAGTTAAGAATAATTTTATTCTTAAGAATGTTTCTTGAATCCGGCCCCTGATCTTCATTCTTTAACCTGTAAACAAAGGAGCTGCAACGCCGACTTGTTTTTCCATCCACACAAAATTTTGCTGTTGGTAGCTGGCTGACACTCTGGAACATAAATCCCCATCTGTCTGTGTATTCCATGTCCCAGTCTTTGCTTGTTTACAGTGCTTTGTTATATGGAGCAGTTGGTAGCCTATTCATTGGATAGCTGAGTAACCTATATATGATACAGGCAGCTAGCTAGCTAAATCAAGAACATTGCAAACTATTAGTTTGTCTAATGCATCATTTGTGTTACACAATCTCCACCTTGATGTCTGTGTTTCAAAGCCATCTTAACCGTCATTTTCCCTCAAGAGAAATGGGCCATTCTTAAACACTATTAGTAAAAACACTCAATATTTGTTTTACCTACACTTTTATTCAGGTATTGTGTGTGTCAGAAGTGCTTCAATGAAAGATGTACGACAGTACACACCATAATTTAAATACGGCAAACCTGAACGGACTGTAAAACAAAGGCAAAATACCGTAACTGTAACTTTTGAGACTGGCAAAGAAGCAGGCTGGGAAGCAGATCCACGTGCAGGTTAGATGTGCAAACACAAAGTAACAGATGAAAACACGGAACAGGAGGAAACGCACTAAACCAGGGAATGTCCATTAAATGACTGACAGATAACAAGCAAAAACAAAGGGCTATATATACACAGGTAGACAAGCTTAACAATATAACAAGGGGGCGTGGCTAATAAGAAACACCTGGTGAGACTAATCAACATTAAATATAACAAGGAACTGCAAACCATGGAGCAAGACTGGGAATAACATAAAAGTCCAGGAACACACAAGACAGGGGAACACTGGTTGGAATCCTAAGAGTAACGTTGAGTTATGCATATAACTACTGTTCCCAGAAGGAGGGAAACGAGGTATAACACACTACTATGGGATTTTGCGCTCTAGCGCCATCTGCTGAAGACACCTTTATTCACGCCTAAAAGGCCAATGACGCATGACGACGTGGGCGGAGCTACCTGCCCACAGCATATAAATGCAGTCGTATGCGTCATTCCCTTTGTTTAGTCCAGCTCTTCACCGGGACCCTGACTGCGCGGGGCCCAGAGGTGTTGTACCTTGTTTCCCTCCTTCTGGGAACAGTAGTTATATGCATAACTCAACGTTCCCAATCAGTCGGTCAACTCGGTACAACACATTACTATGGGACCCATGTTCACGCCCCGCCAAGTCGCTGAACTAAACGTAAGGGACCAGCACTGCCACATGACCCTTTTTCAGAGAGTGACGGCCCTTGGTCTAAAGCCCCTGCAGTAAGCAGGGACCGAGCCATTGTTAAAGCAAGGACATCTAGTCGGTAAAACCGGACAAATGTGTGCGGTGATGCTCAACTGGCTGCCCCACAAATGTCGTCTACTGACACCCCTCTAAACAAGCCCATGACGTTGCCATACCTCTTGTAAAATGCGCTAGTACTCCTGCCGGTAGAGCTGACCCTTTACTTTTGTATGCAATTGAAATCGCCTCCACAATTAAATGTAAAAGACACTGTTTAGACAGCGGTTTCCCACAAACTGGGTTGGCAAAACACACTAAAAGTTGGTCGGATTAATGCACAGCCTGCGTCTGCTCGATATACCTGCGTAAAATTTGCACAGGGCTTAACGCATGGAGTCTCTTGTCTTCCTCCGAGTCAATCGAGAGGTTTGACAAAGCTGGCAGCTCAATGGAGAGCGCACTATATGCCCCTGACATGACTTTTGGTGTCCTACACCTGGCCTCAAGAAACCTGCCTTTCAGAGGCAAAACAAGCAACTTAGATGACATTCATAATGGCAATTTCCTGGCACACTGGAGCTTTTGTCATATTATGATCCTCTGCTGAAAGGGCACTTTCAAAAAATCAGGGACAATAAACAAAAACAAAAAGAAGGGAAAAAAAACAGGCTAACACATTATCTTAGCTCTGAAAGTCAAAATGAGTTCTTCAACTTATGTGGCAGACGAGTTCTGAAAAGAATTCTACAGGAAGGGAGGATGCCATCTATTATGCAGTCATCGCGATGCCACACCAGACATTTCCCATACAGAGCAAAACGTGGTGGTACTACGGTATGTCAAATATGTCAAAGAAAAAGATGGGTGGGAGATCACTGAGAGGTTCCTTGAATTCAAAGATTTTTACAAAAAGACAGGGAGTGAGATAGCAGAGATGATTGAGTCTGTTCTTTGTGAGCATGGGATTGACATCAGTGATTGCAGAGGACAGGGATATGACAATGGGGCAAATATGTCAGGGAAGGTAAAGGGAGTCCAAGCTGAAATACTGAGGAAAACAAGCTAGCTACTTATTCACCTTGTGGCCTCTCATACATTAAATCTTGTCGGCGTACATGCTGCACAATCAAGTCCAGATGTATCCGCCTTTTTTGGTGTATATGCTTCCAACTTCCCCCTAACCTGTCACCTCTTGAACTCCTAAATGCTATTTGTAAGAATGCTATTTGTAAGCTGCAGCTGCAAAGCATCTTTGGAGAAGTGTGTTTTACGTTTTTTTTGCTTTGCGTTTATTTAGCACACTGCCAGTGACTGTTGCTGGTGGGGAGAGGGCATTCAGCAAATTAAAACTGATAAAAAACTACTTGAGGTCTACAATGTGTTAAGAAAGGCTTTGCAGTCTTGCTATGCTTTCCATTGAGAGCGAGTTCGCTAGAGAGCTCGACTTCAAAGATTTGATTAATGATTTTGCAGCTGAAAAGGTCAGAGGTTGGACTTTTGTTTAGAAATGATGAGCAAGGACAAGAGATTAGAAATGTGTGGAAAGAGTGACTTGGCCATTCTTTGATATAGTATATTATGCAAGTTCTGCTTAAATTATTAGAAATTTTATATGGCCATTTTGTTTTATGGTGGTGTTTTCTTCCTGAGATTTTTTTTTCACCACAGATTGTAATTCCTGTTTTTTAAATTGAAGAGTTTTATTTTGAAATTTCAGTATCAGTGTTGAAGCAAATAAATATAAATACATTTCATTGTATTAAGAGTGCTCAGTGTTTACGTTACATTTCAACTGTCATGTTAAAAATATTAGGTTAGATTAGATTAACTTTATTGTCATTGCCAGTGTACAGTACAAATGTGTACAGTACATACATACAAATATAAATATATGTGAATACACTGACACATGTACAGCTATGCACAGTATATACATTATACAGTACTGAAGTAGTGCAGTATTACAGAGGACAAGTTACGGGTGTGGACATGGGATGGAGTTCAATTGTCTGATTGACTTAAATATATGAGAATGATAGTCAAAATACCATTAAAAAGCGTATGATTTTATGTAAATTAATATGAAAAAAGTCTCAGCTGCCCTGTCAAGATTCTTTTCATGGGGCCCAAAATCCTTAGTAGCGCCCCTGTCAGGAACAGCACCTGAGGACAGAAGCGGACTGTGCCTGTCCACTGTACCATCGAGCACTCTCTCAACAAACGCTACACGCCACTCGAGTGTAGAGCGACGAAGCTGCCGGCAGTGTATACTGTACATGCTCCGGGGGTTGGAGAGAGCCAAACACACCGGACAGTGCTCGTGTGTATCTTTTTCAGACAACAAGTACCCACATGTCACTGGACAAGGGCGAGAATTCTTGTTTTTAGCCATTTTTCCCTGAGAAAAAGAATGATCAGCTTTTGTTAGCAATGCTAAACATTATGCTTTTAACATTTTTCTCTGTATGTGCCTTTCTATAGGAATCACCACCGTGGGTTTTTCCTACGAAAACTGTGGCGTGATGGCGTTCTAGCAGCACGGTGAAGAGCTGAGTTCGGATCATTTTACTGATTCTCTTGTTTAATCAAAATGAACAAATCTTTTTTCAAGTCATTTCATTCATTTAAGGGGCTTTACATTTTATTCTTTTAACAGCAAAATTCCCCAAACACATCCACCTTCGCAATCTTGATCATATTCTGAATTAAGAAATTATTATAATGCAGTCAAAAATAATTGACAGGGAACATAAACAATTACCTTCTGAGTCTTTCGTTCATTTGTCATGTGACAGACGCAATGAACGACTCATCAATAGTAATCTCTGCACAGTAACTTAATATTGACGCTCGGCTAAACAAAGGCATTGTACCATAACTCAATTTGAGCTCCATAACTCCAAACGGTGTTCTGCCTTGGTTTCTCCTGGGCTTTAGGAAGTTACTGTTAAGACAACCCATTATTTTATAAAAAAATTATAATAAAAAAAATGAAATTGACTGAATATACTTATCCACATGATAAAAGAGGTATTGAATGTCCAAAAATATCAATTACTCTTTTTCAAACAAAAACTAAGTTACGGCCTTCTGCCTCTGCATGGCAGAATTCAAGTTGAATCATACTCACAACCGGCGCAACGTCATAGAATGTCTCTGAACAGATTCACACCCACTTTTAGAGGAAAACAAACTGCCATACAGTATTGGATCGAGGAAGTGGACTAACCTTACAACATGCCAAAGAGTTGTTGTTGTGGTTGGGTGCATCAATAATGTTTGTAAAAATATGTCCGTTATCAAGTACCCCAGGCTACCTGCCATCATCCATATCTTGCTGTTATGGAAATATCATGAATTACGAATGATGCTATCGAAAGCTAAGTCAGGCTAGTTGCATGGCTGGACAGGAAAGTGCACTCAGTACTTTAAATATAAAGACATAATATATAGATTTAAAGATGTTTACTTTCAAAAACGAAGTAAAATCATTCACTGGCTTACAACTCGATGAGGTACAAGTAATATCCGGGTAACCTCTGGCCACTGGGTGGGGTTGTTACACCAATTTGACGCTGGAAGAATGAAGGGACATTTTTTTTATTGACCAAATTAACTTTGTGGATGTTTCTTTCACGCTCTATGGCAGGCAGGGTGGACATATAATTACTTGACATGTTTTAATCTTAGTGTTTTCTTAAGTTAGTCACGCCTGCCGGCATGAAATGAAACTTGTTGAACCCACCTCAACATGTCTTTTACAATCATTTAACCCACCATGGGTAATGCTGAAGTCACTGTTACAAACTGTACAGAGTGCAAGACTGTCATTATGTTTTACTCTTATAAGACAGGAGTACACTTTCGTGTAGTCTGGCGTAAAATGTGTCTATACTTTCGTTTTTCGTGGCACTCTTTCACTGCCATGGCGCTCCTGTTTCTAGATACACTGAGCTGATTAATTTGCGGTTAGGGAGAAGAGATAAAAGCCCGCCCACAGTGACACTTGATTGGTTGATTTACCGAAACAGCCTAATCAGGATGCTCTCATCCGGGAGACTTGGTATGTCTGGAAAAACATGCAAGCCACTGTGTATCCAAACCACAACAAGCTATGAACCATCTACGATCTAACCATAGGATTGATATTCTACCCAGCTCTGTTTTAACAGATCTCCCTGCGTGATGATGGCAGCATACTGAAGTCCTCCTGTAAGTGCGCGGTGGGGACGTTAAATGCAGTCATGCTGCAGCACTTGCCCTTTTTGGCATGCGGGAGGTCAGCGTGACTGACATGGAGTGCCGCTGGAGGAAACCTTCCACCGGTTAAGTAACAAGGCCAGTGTCTGAGCTGTATCTGCAGGTAGAGAAGACCTACAACGCTCTTGCCAGGGACGTCACTGAGGAGGACATGGACTGGTTCAGGTCGGCGCTTCATGGGACTCAATGTGGGATGACATGGCTGTTGTCGCCAGAGCCCCAGCATCAGGCTCTCCCCCACTGTGCCTCAGCTGGTGAGGAAGCACAAGGATCGGGGGCTAGAGGCAGTCCTTGCCTCCTTGGTGCTTTCTGAGGATCAACGCCTGGCCATCCTAAAGAGCCACCATGGGGCAACGGGCAAATCCCCAATGGCAGCAGCACAGGCAGGGCCGGTTGACCGCCAGTAATTTTGGCGCTGTGCTTTCGCGCCGGGTCTTCTGCTCCCTGTCCATCCCTCATGAAGCGGCTGCTTGGGGGACAGAATTTGGATGGTGTCCTCGCTGTAAACTGGGGCGTAATGAATGAGCCAGAGGGGGTGAAAGCCTTTAAAATGGCTCATCAGGTGGAGGTGCTTGATAGTGGACTCTTTGTGAGCCGATCAGGCATCCTGGGAGCGTCACCTGATGGGCTGGTTGGACCAACTGCCCTGCTGGAGGTAAAGTGCCCTTACAGCCAGCGAAACAACACCATCACAGAGGGCTGTCACAGAGGTCCCATCGTTTTGCCTGTGTGTGGAGGGGCAGGGGTATGCCTCAAAAAGACCCACCCATACTGGCACCAGGTCCAAGGTCAGCTTTAGCTAGTTGGTCTGGATGTTTGCTATTTTGTGGTGTGGACCACGAAGTCAGGTCAAGTCAAGTCACCTTTATTTATATAGCGCTTTTTACAATACAGATTGTATCAAAGCAGCTTCACAGTGATAACATGAAAATAATATAAAAAACAATTTCATCATCGTCCACCTTTAAGGCAGATCTATATATTGTTGAATATTAAATGTCCCCAACTAAGCAAGCCAGAAGGCAAGGCAACAGCGGCAAGGAACCAAAACTCCATCAGTTGACAGAATGGAGAAAAAAACCTTGGGAGAACCCAGGCTCAGTCGGGGGCCAGTTCTCCTCTGGCCAATGAGTGAACAGTGTATGATTATGATTCAGGAGCATTACAGGTCAGAAGTTCAGAATGAATCAGAGTATTTGTCCAGTTCCTGTTTATTGAAGTCGGAGTGGAGAGGAGGAGAGACCGGTTGACACTCCAGGTCAGCGGCGTCGTCGTGTCCTGCCGCTGGTCCTTCATCAGATCTGGATACGGCCTGGTTTCCGGTGGACAGCGGTAAACCTCGGGATAGACAAAGAGACTAATATTAGCATAGACGCCATCCTTCTTATGATGTACCAAGTACATCAGGATTTACGGGAAGTGTTCCCGGTCCCGGCTGTTCTAAACTATGCAGCCTAATTATAGAAGTCTATAATGTGTTATGTGTATGCTAGGCCGAAGAGATGTGTTTTTAGTCTAGATTTGAACTGACAGAGTGTGTCTGCTTCCCGGACAATGGTAGGAAGACTGTTCCCAAAGTTTTGGTGCTAAATAGGAAAAGGATCTACCGCCAGCAGTCGATTTTGATATTCTAGGTATTATTAACTGGCCGGAATTTTGAGATCGCAGTAGACGTGAAGGACTATAATGCGTTAAGAACTCGCTCAAGTACTGCAGAGCTAAACCATTAAGTGCTTTGTAAGTAATCAGCATTACAATAATCTAGCCTTGAGGTCATAAACGCATGAACTAATTGTTCTGCATTATTCATTGAGAGCATATGATGTAATTTAGATATATTTTTAAGATGGAAGAAAGCGGTTTTACAGATACTAGACACATGACTTTCAAATGAAAGATTGGTATCAAAGAGCACACCCAGGTTCCTAACCGACGACAAAGACTTAACAGAGCAGCCATCAAGTGTTAGACAGTATTCTAGGTTATTACGTGTGGAAGTTTTTTGTCCAATAATTAGAATCTCTGTTTTTCTGAATTTAGTAGTAGGAAATTACAAGTCATCCAATTTTTTATATCAGCTATGCATTCCGTTAATTTTGTGAATTGGTAGGTTTCGTTAGGTTTTGAAGAAATATACAGCTGAGTATTGTCGGCATAACAGTGAAAGCTAATTCCATGTTTCCTAATGATATTTCCTAATGGTAGCATGTACAGAGTGAACAGCAGCGGTCCTAGTACTGAGCCTTGTGGTACGCCATACTGAACTTGTGATCGATAAGACATCTCTTCATTTACAGCTACAAACTGATAACGGTCAGATAAGTATGATTTAAACCATGCTAGTGCAATTCCACTAATGCCAACATAATGTTCGAGTCTATTTAAAAGGATGTTGTGGTCAATGGTGTCAAATGCAGCACTAAGATCAAGTAATACTAATAGAGAAATACAACCACGATCGGATGATAAGAGCAAATCATTTGTGACTCTAACGAGAGCTGTCTCGGTACTATGGTACGGTCTAAATCCGGACTGAAAATCCTCGCAGATATAATTTCTTTCAAGAAAGGAACACAGTTGTGAGGATACTGCTTTTTCTAATATCTTTGACAGAAATGGCAGATTAGAGATCGGCCTGTAATTGACTAGTTTTGTAGGATCAAGTTGCTGTTTTTTAACAAGCGGTTTAATCATAGCTAGCTTAAAGGTTTTTGGTACGTATCCTAGAGACAAAGATGAATTAATGATATTAAAGGGGTGGTTCAGGATTTTGGATATCGGACCTCATTTTTAAGTTAGCCTAGTTGTTATTCATCAGTGGAGACAGTTTTCAAAAATTTTCATCCAGTCCTTCCAGTTGCATAGTTCGCCGATGCTAGGCTAGCGCGAGTCAACAGTATCTGCTAGCCTGCCATTAAAAACTGTTTTACAACCCACTCCACAGTACACCAAAAGCAAATAAATTATAACGGCAGACTGTCGATGTAAATGTCTGTTGAGAGAATAATGTTAGAAATCAAACTACCCTTTCATTGCTTTGCAATAGTTACACTTTGTTCCCTGTATTTATTAGCACAGTCTACAGCAGCGGCGGACTGATATTAAGTTACCTAGGCAACCGAGAGAGTCTCCACATGAAGCAAGTGTATTTACCTGCCGCTGACACTCATCACTACAGAAGCAGAGTATATTTCACTAATAAATCAACATAGGACTATGGCCACGTTTGAAAGCCATGCCAATGTTTCAGACTTTGGAGACGAGGAATGTGTTTTATTCAACGAACCGTACATGTATGAGCCGGAAAACACAGACGAAGAACTAATAGAGATGGATGCTAAAAGGGCAGAAATTGAACTGTAACGTTATCTCCACTAACGCTGTCATTGTCATTCTATCAGTTATGAAAGGGACTAGCTTCATAGATAGCTATTAGTAGCCTAACAAAAGTTATTACCTGTTCATCTGCTGTTGGTGCATATGGAAAGACGGCTGGAACTGCATTCCTTGTCAGTGACTTATGAACGTTTCGATTATGGTGTTTTCAAAGTCGTCTGGTCTAAAATAATCACTACAAATTCGCAACTTTAATAGTCTCTGCTGGTGTCTCGTTGTCCAAGCCAGCAGAAAGAAGCCACAGTTGGCACCTTTCTGGATCTCTCAATGGAAATTTGTGGAAACTTTTTGCATGACCATTTATTTGGTTTATTTTTACAATTTCGAAATGCACAACGAATCACCATGTTGCCAATTCCTTAGTTTACAATCGAATGTTTTTCAATATCGTTGTTAAAGGCTACTACTAGCTAGCTAGACGTCCCGTCTGTAGTGCGCGCGCTTCTTTTCTGTGTTTACTTTTCGGCGCAGTACTACTAACCGGAGCAAAGTAAAATTCCGCCGCTGCTGAGAAACTAGTTCCTGTAAATGTAATGCGATCATTGAGATGTAAGAGTACCGGTACTTTGATTTCTAACATTATTCTCTCAATAGACATTTACATCGACAGTCTGGCGTTATAATTTATTTGCTTTTGGTGTACTTTGGAGTGGGTAAAACTGCTTTTAATGGCAGGCTAGCACAGATACCATTGACTCGCGCTAGCCTAGCATCGGCGAACTATGCAACTGGAAGGACTGGATAATTTTTTTTGAAAACTGTCTCCACTGATGAATAACAACCAGGCTAACTTGAAAATGAGGTCCGATGTCCAAAATCCTGAACCACCCCTTTAAGAAGAGGATCTATGACATCTGGAAGCATCTCTTTCAGCAGCTTAGTCGGTATAGGGTCTAACATACACGTTGTCGATTTAGATGATTTGACGAGTTTGCAAAATTCTTCCTCTCCTATAGCAATGAATGAATCAAATTTTCCCTCAGGGAGACTACAATGCACTTTCTGATGCGATACTGTATTAGACGGTTGCATAGTTATAATTTTGTCCCTGATATTATCGATCTTATAAGTGAAGAAGTTCATAAAGTCATTACTGCTGTGTTTCTTGGAAACTTCTGGGCTTGAAGCTTTCTTTTTTCGTTACTTTAGCCACTGTTTCAAATAAATACCTAGGATTATGTTTATTTTCTTCTAATAGGGTTGAAAAAATAAGCAGATCTAGCAGCTTTTAAAGCCTCTCTGTAAGCAATCGAGCTCTCCTTCCATGAAATCCGAAATACCTCTAGTTTTGTTTTCTTCCAGTTGCGCTCCATTTTTCTGGCTGCTCTCTTAAGGGCCTGAGTGTGCTCGTTGTGCCACGGCGTTGGACTATGTTCTTTAATCTTCTTTAAAGCTACAGTATGTAAGATTTTGAGCCACAAGAGGGCGCTGTTTCCAACAATAACAAAGGCGAATCTTGATGACGCTATGAAGGAGAGTGGAATGATGGGAGATGTCATTTCAACATCCAGAGACGTATGGAATTAAAGGGATAGTTCACTTTGAAATTAATTTTTGATATGTTTTAGCTTACCTCAGGTGCATCCAAGATGTAGGTGTCTTTGTTTCCACAGTATTTTCAATTTTGATATTTTTAGGTCAAACCGTTGTTGTCTGACAGTCATATCATGCAGGTCTATGGGGTCCACCTCAAAGAGCATGCACAGAGAAGTCCAAATGAAACATAATTTAATGACTCGTAAATGTAAGTACACATTGATGGCCTAAGACACGAAACGAGCAGTTTGTGTGAGAAAACGAACAGTATTTATATCGTTTTTACCTCTTGTAACACAGCCATGTTCAAGTGATCTGAGGGCGCGGGCGCTTCCTTCTGTGTGACGTGTGCGCAGACTGGTGCATAGATATATATACACTAGAAGTCGCATTAAAGACATTCGTTCCAATGAACTGCCGTAGCCAAGGCGACATCTAGTGTATACGTCTATGCACCAGTCATCATCAAGTGAATCATGATCACGGATGAGGTAATTTATTAGTTTTTGTATTACTTGTACGTCTGAACGCGAAATTTTATGTCATGATAATGAATTAACTACAAGGAAGGAATGCGAAATGTTATGCTATATTATCCTGTTACAGCTATTTGTCAAATGATTTGTTAGGTTAATGCTGCGTAGTTTTAGGATGTTCATAGTTAATGAAGTGTTGTTTTACGTGTTCAAACCAATCGTAGTAAAATTAAATTTGAACGGACATTTGCAAGTAATGGCTTAATATTTTTTAACAACAGATATCCGATTGTATTTAATTGCATTGCCATAATCTCGGTCACGGACTGGCCGGGCCAATGTGGGCCGGCCCACCTTGTACAGAATATACAATAATGACGGAAATCATAATAGGCTATTACATGCGTGGGTGCGGGGACGCGGACGACAATCTTGTATAATTTATAATGTTGATATAAGCTATTGCATCACGATAGTGTTGTGGGCAAGTGTGCCATCATATAGCATGGGAGACCCGAGTTCGTGTCCCGGCTAAGGAACTTTTTTTTTACTAACGCATATGTCCACGTGATATTGCGGAAACCAAGGATAGTGCGGATATTGCGTCACTGACAGGCGACATTTTTTTCCGGGACGGACAATTATTTAAAATTGGAATTTCTCTGAAATAAAAAATCTTTGGAGACTTTTGGGATATTGTAAGTACATAACTGCAGGAAATATATCACACTGTCCAAGTGATTTTTGGATCTTTTTATTACAAAATTGTTACATATTGTATCTTTAAGCGCAGCGGAGCAACTGTGTCTAAAGTGCTGGAAAAGAGAGAGTTAAAAGTTTCTGTTGCAATATCAAGTTCTTCTAAGCTATCCGGGATGCTGAGATGATGAAACTGATTAGGAAGATTATTGATAAAGCAATCTTTAGTGGCAGAAGTGATCGGTCTAACATATTTATAACACGGAGTCGGCTTTGCAGCCTTGGCTAAGTGTAATTTACACGAGACTAGATAATGATCTGAGATGTCATCGCTCTGCTGCAGTATTTCAACAGCATCAACATCTATTCCATGTGATAGTATTAGATCTAGAGTATGATTACGGCAATGAGTAGGTCCTGACATGTGTTGTCTAACTCCAATTGAGTTTACAATGTCTTTAAATGCCAATCCTAATGCATCTTTTTCATTATCAATGTGTATATTAAAATCACCAACAATTAGTACTTTATCGGCAGCCAATACTAATTCTGATAGAAAGTCCACAAATTCTTTGATAAAGTCTGTATGGTGCCCTGGTGGCCTGTATACAGTAGCCAGCAGAATTTTCAAACGTGATTTATCGTTTACACTAGATATTTTTACATTAAGCACCAACACTTCAAAAGAATTATATTTACAACTAGATTTCTTAGTGGTTTTGAAAATATTACTAAAAATTACAGCAACACCTCCTCCTTTGCGTTTCAGACGAGGTTCATGTTTATAACCGTAATCTTGTGGGGTTGACTCATTTAAAGCAATGTAATCGTTTGGTTTTAGCCAGGTTTCTGTCAAACACAGCACATCTAGGTTATAATCTGTAATCATATCATTAACTATTAGCGCTTTTGAAGTAAGAGATCGAATATTCAGCAACCCAAGCTTTAACATTTGCTCATTTGTATTATATCTGTTTTTTATTTGTTGAACATCAATTAAATTTTTAACCTTAGATGGGTTTGAACGTTTTGGATTTCCAAGTTCGGGGAACAGACACAGTCTCTATATGATGATATCTACGTGAAAGAGGCTCTATGTGATGGGATTTATCTGACCTTGGTGACGTGAGGCCGCTAGCAGACGGTCGGTTCATGACCTGAGGCCCAGATTGTCATGTTTTATCTCTAAGACTATGAGCCAAATTACTAGAGAGAAGAGCAGCACCATCACAGGAGGGATGAATACCATCTCTTTTCAACAGGTCAGGTTTGCACCAAAACTTTTCTAATTGTCTATGAATTCTATATTATTTTGTGGACACACCCAGACAGCCAGCCATTGAGTGAACACAATTTACTAACTATCTCATCACTCCGGCGAACAGGAAGGGGGCCAGAGCAAATTACAGTGCTTGACATCGTACTTGCAAGTTCACACACCTCTTTAAAGGTGCAGTGTGTAATTTTTAGCGGCATCTAGTGGTGAGATTTGCGAATTGCAAACAGATAGTCACTTACGTCCTATCCCTCCCTTTTCAAACTCGAATGAGAAGCTACGGTGGCCGACGTAGGATTCAGCAGAGAGTAGCAAATCAAGCAATGAGGTTCTTTATATTATATATCAAATTATATGTAGCCTACTTAATTATTCAGTAAAACCACATGTTATTGCGATTGTAATTTTTACTTGTTCATCATTGTGTTAGTATTTTATTCACTAACTTTACCATAGCTTGTTTCCATGCTAGTAAGATAAGAATAAGAGCATCAAAGCAGCTGTAAGGGGAAATATCTAACATTACTATGTCCGAGGCGTTGTTCAGACAGGATGTTTTTCTCCACGTTTGCAGAGTCAGGGACAACCTGAGTATCTACCGGAATATGAGGGAAATAGACACGCATTCATGCGTGACAAAAAAAAAATCTTTAACTTTTAGCAGGCAAAATATTTTTTAGTAATTCTGTGAATTACACTGGGCAAATCAAAAGTAATTCTACCCACCGGATGAAGAAGGGTTAAGCTCTCCACGGAACATAAAATATTCATTTTATTTAAATTTTTCGTGTTCGCAATAATGAGGAAAAAACAATGTTTTTGACAAGACGTGACAGTTCTCCCTTACAGACGCAACCGCGGCACTAAAATACTTAAAACGTCCAGAGAGACTTCAAAGAAGGCACAAAGCATTTCTTTAAAGTGAATTTCGTTTTGTATTAATTGTATCTTAATTTTAATCAATTTTTCATCAACAAATTGCCTGGATTTAATAAATAAGTAAATATAGCAGACAATAAATAATCACGACACGGAGGCGCGTGAACTGGAGCGCGTCTCATAAATTAACCGAAACTCAGCGTATAAGGTAGTCTACTTCACAGACCTGAAAAATATATATATATTGAAATGTCTACTTTTAAACAGAACAATTCAAAATGAAAGAAAACAGACTGCTCTCTGCTTATGTAATCCGTATGAAATGTGCATTCTCTCTGGCGCATTCACTAGGCTACTGCGAAGATTCACTACTGCATCGTCAACTTCATGTTTATTAATAAACAATTAAAATGTCTCCTTGCTATATTTGACATTCATAATCATTGCTTTTGCCGGAGCTTTGTGACAGCTTTTAGGCACTTTATCGGCAGCGCCGCCGCCACCCGTCACCACTGCATCAAAAACATGATTGCGTGATGAAAACATGATGAAAAACATGAAAAATACCACCTAAACATCGCCTAGAAAGAGAACAAAGAGTAGCCTAATGCGAATACGTCCATCTCGCAAATATGCAGTCTTCTTCATGCCACAGAGGCCGAAATCATATGGCACTCCAGTAAAAAATAAATCGCTACCCAGCTAACACAAATACGTGACTGTTACGTAACTGCAACGTAATCTGGTGACCAAACTTTCGTCGTGGCAACGTAACTAGTTACGTCGTGGCAACCGGAAAAGTGAAATTCCTGGATTCGTTGCCACGACGTAACTTTGTAACGTTGTCAGTAAGTAACGGCGACGTCGTGGCAACGTTGCGGATCGACAGTCGTGTGTTGGTAACCAGTTGGTCATTTTAGTTTTTAATAATATGGGCGGACATGCAGTGGTCTAATTTAACTTGTCCTCATTTGCCCAAAACTATTTTAGAGACTTTTTCAAGGACATATGAAAGATACATACTCAAAATGTGATTAATTCAGTCCATTTACTATAGAACAAAGCACAAACAGCAAAAACAGTATGCAAACAGGTTATACATTTAAATGAACAAGGTTTTCCCCAAAAGCTTGAACATCGAACTGCTCCTACAACGTCTTCATTTTGGTGGCCCTAATAACGAAGCAAGAATAAGAAAAGAAAAATGCAAGAAAAAAGAACAGTTGAGTGTTTTCCCATTTAACATTTAAATACACAAAGCAATTAGCACTGAAAGATAGAATCTGTATAAGCAGACAGTTTTTTTTTAAATCGCTCATATTTTCTAACCATGGTCACAAAGTTATGTTGTGGCAAGTGCATTATTTCCTTTTAAAATAATTTGATAACTTCATGACGTATCACTATATTCTATAAAATCTTAGTTAGAATTTTAGAAATAATTTGATACATTTGAAATATTTAATACATATTATTTTGTTTTTCTTCTTCTGAAGTCGTGATTACGATGTCCATTTTTTTAAAAACTAGATGACTAGTAGGCCTATTTATGATCATTCCTGAAGGCAGCTAGCCTGGGAAAACCCAGACCACTTCCGGCAAATTTAGATTTGCTCTGCAAGTGGGGTCTGGCAAAGAGCCCATTGAAACCCATTTCCAATCCGTCGAAATCGCGGCACCAATCAGAAACGTTGGGGCGGGCTTTACACGATGACGACAGAGCAGAGACGGTGACACAGATTTTGTACATTACAAAGATGTGATGCCGCCGTGGAACATCACAACATCACTCGTTTGAATCAGCGATCGCGTCTGTTTCAAGCGATTTAAAATGGTCATTTTCGTTCACACAAACAGAGAATTGCTGAGAGTCTCGAGATGTTTCTCCGTCGCTCTGCATACGTCATGTCATTCATCGCTCTGATTGGTTTTAGATCTATCCGACGTCCGTTGGTGACGCCCCTGTGGAAATGAATTGTCTATGGAGGTTTGCCAGACCCTTACTCAGTTACAACTGAGAGTGGTCTGGGTTTTCCCAGGCTAGAAGGCAGCATTAAACCCCCAAAATGTCAGGTGGTGGTGCAAACTGTCTGAACAAATGAACAGACTAAAAGAAAATAATTTAAAATGGTGTCTTAATAATAAAAAACTAAAAACTATGCCATAATTTTAAGTTTGAAGCCTTTCCTATAATTGTCAATTATATGAAAGGCTTCAAACCTAAAATGATGGCATAGTTTTTAAAGGTGGGGTATGTGATTGCAAAACGGCCGGTAGATTTTGAAAATACACAACTCAAATGGTCCTACCTTCTTTCCTTTGACTCCACCCATTCAAAGAACATGGACCAATCAATGGTAACGACCGATTGATTGACACACTTACTGTCCAATGATTCTAGGTGGTCTTGGAAATGATTGGCTGGTGTTTTTCGAGTCCTGCCCGTTCCACAGATGATTAAATTGCTTAATTTTTATTTCAGTGCTTCTAACTCAGTGGCTGTAAGTGGGTTAGGAATAGGATTTTAAGTGATTTTGAAAAATGGCCAAAAAAGAGAATTACATACCCCACCTTTAATTTATTGTTTTTTATAAATATCAGTAGTTTTAAAGCTGTTGAGATAATTGAGAAACTTTTGTCCAGCAATTTGTAAATTCTCAAATGGTATTATGAATTTTAAGGTAATAAACACATGATAATGCATCATCCAGAGGAGCCTAACTGATCTCTTTGGCAGAGTGAATAAGTTTGTAAAGCTCTCTCAAATACTGATAAAAACTGCTAATTTCAAGTATGGGTAGCTGTACGTTCACACCGCCGCCGGCGAGAGCGGCAAAATTCGCTCTCGCCGCCCTGCCATCGACGCCGTGAGATTCGGGGACTCTCTGGCGCTCTGACGTAGATTTTAGAATGCGTGATTTTTTTAAAAATTTATTTAAAGGAGCCGCAAAGCAAATAAGAACTGAACATAAATCAGTATCCTATTTTGTGCATACTGGCCACACGTAGGGTATAAGTTAACCTATTAAAATCTTTTAAATGTGAAAGTAACAAAACACCATAAATTTCAGACACCTTTTTCCATTCGTCGTTCTTTTTATTAATATCCCTGTATGTAAACAGGGACACGTCGTACAATAACGGGAAACCTGCAACAGAAATAATTAACTTTTCCTCCATTTTGCTTAGGAACTAATGTGGCCGGAACCAAAGTTTACAGGATTGTGTTCTCTGGTATCCTCTCAGGCGGAGCACTTCTACATTCCGATTGGTTGCCGCTGGTTGCCGCCGAACCGCGTCATAGCTTATTACCATAAAGTTGACTTGATTTCAACTCTTCTCGCCGCTCTCGCCGTCCAAGACGCGCCGCGCCGCTCTCGCCGGAGCTCGCCGCCGGCTCTCATTGAAAATGAATGGCTTCCGGCCACTTTGACGCTCTCGCCGCCTGCGGTGTGAACGTACAGTAGGTTGGTGGTACAATTTCCATGTCAGTGTCAATACATCATATTTTTGTTGTACCGCCTGACATAAAAACTTGAATTAGTTTAAACACTTTAAAATATCATTAAACATCTGAAAATTGTTTTAACACATTGTCTTCGAGAGTGTTGATGTCATTAGAAGTCTTCCCAAGTGAGGCTGGATCCGAACTGGAGCTGCTGTAATCTCTAGTAAAATATGCTGAACATCCTGAGATAGAAACAAGGAGACAACAGGAGAAAGATTAGCATTGCTGCTGTTCATATTATTTCAGGCAAAAGATGGTCATGTGAACTTTTTACTATTTCATGACATAGTGCAAGATTATAAGATGTGTTACCGTAATTGAATGCTTGGCTAAAGAGATGATTTAAATTAGGATAGTGTTTCTGGGCCCCAAACATTATCAGGAAGGTTATTCTAGAGTTATTCCCTTACATTTAGTGATCGACCGATATATCAGGTCGATATTTGCGTTTTTTTTTTACGGATCCCAATACACGGCTGCTGCGTTCGACTGATAGTTTTTTCCCGGCATTATTTACAGACAGGCGTTTGTAATTTGGGACAGCAAGGAATGTGATTTGGACTTTGACTTACTAGTCATATGGTGTGTAACGTCTTGGAGATGTTGTCCGACAGAACAGCCGCTCCGATTCTGCTGGGGTGCAGGCCATCAGCACGGTAGAGCCTAGGTCGCTTCCAGAACAGATTCCAATTATTTACAAAGAGCAGTTTCTGTTCATTACACCATGACATTAACCATTCATTTAGTGCAAATAATCTACTGAACCTTTCTTGCCCTTGTCGGTACGTGGGAATGGTCCAGACACGATGATCGTTGCTTCAGGCGATGTTCTGCGTACCGTCTCGATCAGGCTCCTGTAGTCCCTCTTCAGAACCTCCGTCTGCCGCAGCCTGATGTCGTTCACCCCCGCGTGCAGCACGACAGCTCCTTCAGTTCTTTCAGAAAATGGAGCAAGGTTTCAGAAATTGTGTTTTGGCAATTGAGAAAAAAACCTGTAATAGGAAATCATCTGATTTTAATGAGAAAACATGACCTAACGAGTCAGCATTTTAATACTATACATTCTTACAATGCAAACGTCCTAAATATTTCTGAGTATTATCAATGTTGAAAACAGTTGTGCTGCTGATTAATCTTTTTGTGTAAACCAGTGTAACAGTTTAATCCATTTTCTTTTCTCTCTCTCCAGGATTCATTGTTAAATAGACCCAACATATATAAACAGTAGTTTACACTACTGTTCAAAAGTTTGGGTTCAATAGAGTAAAAATAAATAATATTTTATTCAGCAAGGATGCATTAAATTGACTAGAAGAGAGAGTAAATATTTCTGTTTCAAATAAATGCTGCTTTTTTTTCTTTCATTCATCAAATAACCCTGAAAAACACAAAAATATGAAGCAGCACAACTGTTTTCAACACTGATAATAATCATAAATATTTAATTTATGTTTTTAGTTTTACTTATTCACTAATTCATATTGCTCATACAGTGTCACTTACGTTTGGATGTGAAAACGTTCTTAAAATAAATTAAACAAGTAAATGTAAATATGAGAAATTAAAATACATATGCATGGTGATACAGTAGGTGACAAAATATTGTGAGAAAATGGATATGAAGTTATTTAATGAAGTTCCTCACTTCACCTGTTTCCAACTTCTCTGGCAGCAGCTTTCTTCAGAAATGTTGAAGTAGTGGAGCTTCCCCTCTGTTGTAGAAGGATTATTTTGTTGCTCCTGAAACCACAGAACTATTTTGATCACTATTTGTTAGCTAGCTGCTAGTTTCAGCTAAATTTCACACTTCATGTAAGTGACGTCATCGAGTACGTTTATGTTAAATAAATTAACTCACTTCCAAACTAACTTATTTCTAACAAAACCTCTCATCTACCCGTAAGATGTGATTAAAAGCCTAAACTTTCATATCAAAAGCTCAAGCTGAAGTTAGCATAACGTTACCTCTTCTGAAAATGGTTGATATGCTAACGGCCTTTTCCCGAAGACACTAAACCATTTCTATAAAGTAAATATTCAACAGAAGCGTGTCAATAACAAGTAAGAGAAGTGTCAAGAACAGTTGTGTGTATTATTTGTTTGATTTTAGAGACTAAACTCACCTGAAAGCACTGAAAACAACAGCGAGAGAGGGAGTTCTGCAGCTTGTCAGTTGGAGTCGGTCGGTGCCGCGCCGTCTCCATGGCAACTCATCTCCGCTCCAGTGTTTTAGGTCGACTCGAAGGTTCACGCGCACGCCCATTAAAACGTCAAAGCCACGCAACATTTACAAACATAAACATCTAGAATAATAACCTTACTTGAATAAAATGAACGTCTTTCAAACGTACGGAATACTAAACAAACAATTGAAACAAATAAAATATTTCATAGAAATGCAGTCTGATAAGATGGTAATCAAATTACCGGCCAGTGACGTTGCAGTTCCGTTGCCAGTAAGTCATGAAATTACCAAGTTATTACGAATAGAGTACGTATCTGGAACGTTGTTGGTTATCTTATAACCTTATGAGGACGTACTGACGACGTTGTGGGTTGGTAATATGATGGTAATGAAATTTCGAGCATGCGACGTTGTGACCAAAAAGTACGAATTCATTACGTAACTGTTACGTCGTGTGTTAGCTGGGTTCAGGTGAGACCCTTTTCACTTACAAACTGTATAAAAGTTATAACTTTACAACTAAAATATGAATTCTTCCAATACACTTAGTGATAAGGCATATATGACAGTGACAAGACCGCCTGACAACAGAGGTTGTGACAGTCTTTTTTAACTATTAACGAGGATTTGGTCTCAGAGAAGGGGTTCTGACTGAAATAAGTGGATAAATTACTTCAGAAAATACAATTTTTGAATATTCTGACAGGATTTGATCTCTGAAAAGGGGTTCTGACTGAATTGTATGAATTTAATTTGAAACAAGTGGGAAAAACATTTTTTTAGTCAGAACCCCAAATCCTGACAGAATATATTAGAAAATTGTATTTTCTGAAGTAATTTATCCACTTATTTCTAATTAAATTCATGATTTTTATGAAGTTACAATGAGATGACAGAATAATTAAATATATTCTGACAGGATTTGGTCTCAGAGAAGGACTGAATCTTATGAATTGAACTTGAAATAAGTGGAAAAATGACTTCATAAAAATCATAAATTTAATTAGAAATAAGTGGATAAATTACTTAAAAAAAATAAAATTTTCTAATATATTCTGAAAGGATTTGGGGTTCTGACCGAAAATTTTATTTTATGAAGTTACGATGAAATGACAGAATAATAAAATATATTCTGACAGGATTTGGTCTCAGAGAAGGGGTTCAGACTGAATCTTATGAATTTAACTTGAAATAAGTGGAAAAATTACTTCAGAAAATACATTTTTCAGTCAGAACCCCTTCTCAGAGACCAAATCCTGTCAGAATATATTAGAAAATGTTATTTTCTGAAGTAATTTATCCACTTATTTCGAATTAAATTCATGATTTTTATGAAGTTACGATGAAATGACAGAATAATAAAATATATGCTGACAGGATTTAGATTAAAAAACAGTAGCGTTTTATTTTTGGGTGAACCATTCCTTCAAAATATTGCTTTGACTTTAATATTATGAATAAAACAAAAAGTAATAATAAAAAATAAAAAAACAGGAGTTTTTACATGTACCCTTCTTAGGGTTGCCAACTTTCTGAAATTGAAAAAAGGAATGGCACCGATGTTCCAGTCGGTGACATGTGACATTTAATTAGACAACATTTTAAGGAAGTGTAGTGCAAATATCTTCCATTATAGTTAACTTTCTTTCCAGTGCAAAACAATAATACATAAATAACAGCTAATAAAGAAAATATAAAATATATATTTTATAATTAGCTGTTTTTTAATGTATTATTGTTTTGCACTGGAAAGAAAATATTGCACTCAAATACTGAGTGCAAAAAAAGACGTATCTTTTTCGGCAGCACTTGAGCACTTGATTCAGCACTACTAACACTTTCTTATCTATTCTATTCAAAAAAAAAAAAAAAAAAGAGTTGCATTGTACTGTGAAGGGTCATAGCACTTACACACTGTTGTCCTACTGCTAGTTTAATTGCTTCTATTGTTACTCATTTGTAAGTTGCTTTGGATAAAAGCATCTGCTAAATGAATAAATGTAAATGTAAATACTGCATTCAAGCAATACAACACCTGTATGCACATGGAAAATCTAACAGAAACAAATAAACCTCCAGACTAAGCACATTGTGCAGCTTTTTCCCCCAATCAATTCTATATTTTTGTGCTCTTTTTCGCCTGAATTGATTCTCAAAAATACGGAACAAAGTGCGTTCCGTATCGGTTCAATACGGAACAAGACTTTTATGTGTCAAATACGGGACGATTCCGTATTATACGGAACGGTTGGCAACCCTAATACTTCTCTGCCTTTTCTTCTCTTTAGCATGGCGACTCCGACTCCTCCAGCAGCCCTTTCTACGTTGCAAGTGCGTTGCAACAAGACTGAACCAACGCCTGTAAGCTTTACAAAGCCTTGTAAGCCTGAGCTTTACAAAGGGAAGTAAAATTAAAATAGGAAAATTGAAAACTGAATGTATAAGTGCATTAACAGATGGTTTAATCACATTTATGAATAAAAAAAGAAGGCTTTACCCCTGAGTTTGAGGAGGGGGTAAGCTACGTGCTACAAAAATACACCCTGTCCAATACATTTGGACAGATGTATTTGTTTGTGGGCCCTGGAACACTCAAATTTTAGACTGTTCCACAGGTCATCACGGAGGAGGCAGAGAATGCTGCGAAACACGCCCTTGTGTCCATCTTCACCAGCGATGAGTGGCCAAGAAGAGGACATCTTCTCGAAGGGAGGATACCTCAGCCTCCAGGGGCAGATCACAGAAGTGAGTAAATTTTGTTTACTCTGTCTAATAAATTGTGCAGTGTTAAATTAATTCTTCAAGCTTTTCACCTAATATAATTTACTAACTTGACATCATTACATTTCCTAAAACAGAACATTTAGAAAAATGAACAGTGATAATGACTGTGTTCTGCAATACCTGTGCCAAATTCAATTATATTGCTGATTTTCTATTTGTGAGCTGAATAGTCTCAAAAACATACTTAATACATCACAATATTGTATTATATTTATTTTGAAATAGTTTGTGTATCTAACGGGTGATTCAAAGTTATAAGAAAATGTCAACTTACAAATGAACAGGACATAACAGTCAAGTAAGACAGTGACACCATATACGCTTTTTCGCCCCCAGATTTACTATATATCTTTCCCATCTGACATTCGTTATCTGTCTATCACTATGGCCCTGTGATTTCAACACATGTTCAGGAAACCTCCACAATGCACAACTTGGATTTTTTTTCCTTATTTGGAAAACAAATCATGTAAATTAAATAAATAAAATAAAAATGTTAAATGTGCAATGTTGAGGAACTCCAGGAACATAACTAAGAAACAAAACTGTATTATACTCACCCATGAATTAATATTTTTCCAGGTGCGTGGCGTGAGGATGACACGCACCAATGTCCCCATTCTGGACATGCAGTGTGGAGGAAGAGGACTAGATGTGTCGCTGTGGAGGGACGAGGCGCTGACAGACCTATATGTAGGTGACGAGGTGCTGCTTACGCACCTTCGTCCCTGCAGGTACAACAACGGCCAGGGAAAATTAAACTCCTCAGCCTACACATCCGTGACGGTACATAATGCACAACACTACTGCTGCCATAGTTTACACTGACACAGAGTAGAACATGCGTTTTGGAGTTGTAAACCTAGATTTCAATTGATAAATATCACATGAACAAAAGCATAACTGTTCAGAATATCAGCACGACTGTAATCTGATAATAGGCTAGAGTTGCAAGTGTGTTTTTTAATACAACAGGTACAACAAGAATTTAATATACTGAAAAGCCTCACTGTAAGTATTTCTTTTTGTACAATTTAGCTTTCTGTATAATACACTGAAACTTTCCATACTGCTTTGTTTCCACAGGTCCCTGATGGGTAGGTCCAGGAAACAGAGACATTATTGGCGTCTCTGAGGTCCATGACACCTGCCACTTCCTCAGCAGTGAGTCGGTGGTCTACATCGTTCCGGACACCATCATCTCTGGCAATCCCGACGACCTCCAGGCAAAATTGCCAATGAAAGTTGTGATCAAACACATCAACCGACGGGTCCTGGGGATCCGTTCAATGAATGAGACGGAGACCCCATCAGAATAGCCAAGCTCAACCCATTTCTAGATTTATTTAACTTTGTGTTCTAAGACTTTTGCTTTTAATTGTTCTTGTTTAGTTCCAAAATAAAATATAATTTTAAATGTTTCAAAGTGTTGTCTTCTCTATCATCCATATCTTTTTTCTAAAACGTAAAATGCATGAGCTGGTTTTTTCCCCCAGGAAAACGTTCGAAGCATCAGGACTTTTAAAAACAGTGTGGCAGGTCAAAACCCCAAATGTTTTCAGCTCTGTTGTTTCATCAATATTTGTGATGATTTGTGCTTATCCAAGCACAAATAAAAAGCCGGACATATTTGATAATATAATATATATTTATATAATAACCCATAAGAACACACGGGTGTCACAAATACTGGTCCTCTGATCGCTTTTATCCAATCATATTTCAGCCATCATGTGTTGCCAGGGTCAAATATATCTGCCTCGAGGCCTTCAGAATCGATAGTGCGGGCGCCTGTCGCTTAAATGAATGGGAATGAAACTGTTGCTTTAACCAATCAGATAATCAGTCAGATTTAATCAGCCAATCAGACTTCGAGTTGACTGCACCGGGGCCATCTAGCAGGCGTACAATAACGTAGGCATTTTCACACCCTTTGATTGGATGGTCAGAGCGTTTACTACTATTATTACTGGTAGTCAGAGCTAGCTAACCGCATCTGTAGCAAACAGTAAACTAAAATATATACCTGTAGATTTAATTTGTTTTCAACCCACAAATGAATGGTTCAAACCTACCGGAAACAATCCCTAATTCAGCTCACGCAGAGTCACGGATCTCTATCGATCTGTCCGGGTAAAAACAGAACTGACTGTAATGTAACGTTATGCCAGGACTGATTTTGAAGGCAAAAGTCCCGCTGATCTCATTGATATCGTTCAAAAATCTGTGTGAGAGCTTGTGTCAGCTGTAACGTTACACATCGTCATGTTTTGCGGTGTTTTCCCTGATTACTGCTTCTGTCGAGCGAGCAGACACTCTCAGCACTAAAGCCAATTAAAACTTATGCCAGAAATACGACGGGACAGACTGGACTTTCGGCACATTAGCCTCGATGGTGATAGAAAAGGTTGTTGGGACTGAAACGCACACACAACCTGTACAACCAAGTAATGTAAGTCTTTTTGAGGAAAGAAATTAGGATGGATTTTGTGTAAAAAATAATCAGTAGTTTTGGTGAGTATAATGCATTTTTGGCCCTCGTTTTTGTCCGTGCTGAATATGATTTTCTTCCTAATTTTTCTTGTAAATGTATGATCGAAACAACTTTTTCCCCGAACATTAATACTATTGTAACCATTGAAGGATAAGACAAGGGAGGATCCGTTTCTGAATTTATAATCGGAACGCAAGAACCACTGTACACTAACCAAGGGACCACTGTACACAAAAGCCGAACTCACTCGCTCGTTTCCCTCTACCCGGCCTTTCCCTCACCGCATTAACCCTTCAACTGCCGGTGCAAAATAAAAACAGGAATTTCACAACAATTATGGAGAGTATGTGCGTGCGCTGCTATTAAAAGTTATGAATTCAGGTTGGACATCACTGAAGGCCTAGGTGTGAAATGCACAGCCCGCCACTGGTTTCAACCCATACTACAATTATAATGTTTTAATAACATATCCTAGATTACACTTGACCTGATTTTAATACATTTCTTGTACAAAATTGATATTAAACAAGTTGTGAAAACATTGTGGTGACATATGTCACATCGGGCTTTTAACCTTAAAACAGTAGGTGGAATTTTGATGTGACATATGTCACATTAAGAAAAATGGCAATGAGCTGCTCAAATAATTTAGCGGATTCAGTTATTTTAGTGTTATATATTTTCTGCTGCTCATTTCAAAGCATATTTTAATAAATGTAAAAAAAAAAAAAAAAAAGTCAAATTAATAACATTAATGTTAATGAAATATATTTTGAAAATATTTTGCATACCTGTAACTACTAAGATGTTGATATCATATGTTGGTACTATTTTAAGGTTATTTTATCTTTTTTTTTGTAGTGAGAATAACATGAATAGATACAGGAAACATTTTGATGTTCAGAATGTACTGAAGATTATCCAGGGATGTGACAGTGATTCGGAAGAAGACATTGATGACCCTGATTACACTCCTGCCAGGAAAGACATGGAGGATGATGAATCAAGTGGGTCTGATTCAGATATTACCGGATCAAGTGATTTGGATTTAGAAGCTGCACAACCAAACATAAACTCTGGGAAGCAAAATAAGCATACAAAACAAGTTTTTATTTTCACTGAGCATTGTATTGTTTGTTTGTTTGCAGTTTTATTGCACAATAACACACATTTTTCCAATGTGCACATTTTCAAGTTGTGAAAAAACAAAATATTTCTCGTTAATCCATATACCTGAAAAGGTAGAATTTTTATATGTTACAAAAGAGTTGTTGTAAAATTAAATGGTCATAGTTACGTGGTTTTGAAATATGTGGTAAAGCAAATAAAATGCAAAAACTGGATTACTTCTAAAAAAGTTTTTTGATTTATCTTCCCAGAAAAGTAATAATTTTGATACATGTTGGGGAAAAGAAAATAAACAGAAAAAAACTGTTATTTAGCAAGAAAACAAAGACAAAGAAGACTAAATCTATTTTTTTCAACCAAGAAGTAAACCCATAATTTTTCTATAAAGGGAAATTGGTCCGGGTTCTTATGGGATAATAATAATTAAGAAGTGTTCCACTACCGGCAACCATGTGAGAGAGGCCCACAACTGATCTAAATTATCCAGATAGAAATGTGTTGCCAGCAACTGAAATAAGTGTATAAATTACTTAAGAAAATAAAATGTTCTAATTAAATTTCATGATTTGTATGAAGTAATGATGAAATAACAATAATAAAATATATTCTGACAGGATTTGGTCTCAGAGAAGGGGTTCTGACTGAAA
The DNA here is from genome assembly GCA_033366665.1 of Phoxinus dragarum. Lineage (NCBI taxonomy): Eukaryota > Metazoa > Chordata > Actinopteri > Cypriniformes > Leuciscidae > Phoxinus > Phoxinus dragarum. The sequence goes on from JARPMJ010001389.1 coordinate 114,519, forward strand.
AATGTATTTTCTGAAGTAATTTTTCTACTTATTTCAAATTAAATTCATGATTTTTATGAAGTCCATCAATGACTCGCTGCTTCTTTCTTGAATGAATAAGCCGTTTGAAAAAATCGTTTGAATTTCCATGACTCACTCAATAAAAGTGAATTGCTGCCACATAGTGGCAGTTCAAATTTACATTTAGTTTCAATTTTTAAATATTTTCAAAAATAAATGTATAAACGTTTTGTTTTAAATAGGGCTGTCAAAAGATTAATCGTGATTAATCGCATCCAAAATAAAAGTTTGTGTTTGCATAATATATGTGTGTGTACTGTGTATAATTATTATGTATACATACACATACATTCATGTATATATTTAAGAAATATTTGCATTTATATACTGTATATACATTTATATAATTTATATTATATATAAATATTTTATTTATAAATATAACCTATTTTTCTTAAATATATACATGATTGTGTGTTTTTATATATAAAAATAATTATACACAGTAGGCTACACACATGTAAACACAAACTTTTATTTTGGATTCGATTAATCTTTTGACAGCCCTAGTTTTAAAACGAAGCATTTATAATGTCTTTTATTAATTAAGAAAGTCATTACTAATTCCCTGTGAGCATCTGCTTTTCCTCAGCATTGCAAAGTTCATTTTTACACTGAATTTTCATCAGCTCTATTGTGTCTTATTACTATAATTTAATTGTAATTTCTTCATAACTTCATAAAAATCATTTGAAATAGAAATAAGTGGAGAAATTACATTTTTCTGTCAGAACCCCTTCTCTGAGACCAAATCATGTCAGAATATAATTGTTTTAATTTATTAGTTAATTGCTTTTTATGTATAAGAAAATCAATACTTTGTTATTTTAGTAGCATGAAAAACAAAAGGATTATAAATTAATTACATCGTATCTGCACTTTCCCACGACATAATTCACAATCTGACTGACTGAGGTGAGCAGCACATGGTGTTGAACGCAGTAGAAACTCCCGCGAATCCGCAGTTGTTTTCTTCACCGGTAACTAATCTGATTGCATTATGAGCTCAACAGACATTTGTGTGATTGGTGGTCATGCTCAACGCTGAAAAAAAGTTAAAAAAAAGTAAGCTTGCATACGGCACGTGAGCATCTTTAACTTTAATGAAGCAACACTTAATAGCTTTAAAACTAATTTAAACTTCAAACTACTAAATGTACTTAATTTAAACGTATAAACTCTAAACTCATACACTTATGCATTCTTAAACTCATTTAAACTTGTATGAGTGTGTGTGTTAAACTCATCTGTCTATCTATCCATCTATCTCAAACTTTGAACTTCAAACTTAGTTTTTTTTTTCTAAACTCATAAAGTGTACACTTATACTCATGAATTCATACACTAAATGAACTCTTAAACTCAAATTAATAAAATGAACTCAGACTCATTTAAACTTATAAACTCTAAACTCATACACTTATAAACTCATGAATTAATAAACTCATGAATTCATACAGTTAAAAACTCTAAACTCATAAACTCGGAGTGTGTGAGCGAGTTAGTGTGTATGTGTGAGTGTATTTGCGTGAGTATGTGTTTGTTTCTTTGTGTGTGTGTGTGTGCGCGCGTGAGTGTAAGTGTGTGTGTGTTAAACTCAACTATCTATCGATCTATCTATCTATCTATCTATCTATCTACTACTTTAAACTTCAAACTACTTTAAACTTAAAGCTTTTAAAACTTCTTCAAACTATCCTGGCTAACTATCTATCTTTTATTTCTAATATATCTAATATTTATACTCTAGCCATCAATCTATCTATTATTTTTAATCTATCTATCTATCAAACTTTAAACTTCAAACTTCTTCTAACTTTCTGGTCAAAACTTTCACAAGCCAACTTAAAGTTTGTCTCGACAAACTTTTTAAAATAGTTTTAGTTGAAATGAGTTTATGCCATGAAGACATGTTTTGTTATTGTTCATACATTGTTTTTTTTTTTATACATGGTGCTGAATTCAGAACAAAAATTGATATTTAAAAAGAAAACAAGAAAAATATCTTAATTTTCTTGAGTCTATTATTCTGGGTCATGGGTCACTGAAATTGACATCTTTGCTTCTGCTGATCTGTTTAAAACAACCATAATGACTTTTAATGATGGCCGGTGGAATGCACACAAACCTACTGGAGAGGTAATTGCAAACAATGCAATATATTTGAAAAACTGTAATGGTAATCATTATGAAGTTGTGACGTGTTAATAAGCACAGCGATCAAGACATTTGCGCAGGAAAGTGTGGGAATGCCACTTCAAATGAGGTGAATGCCATGTCTGCGTAAAAGGTAAGTGATGCTGCACAGTATAACCAAGAGAGATACTTAAACAGTGAGTACAGACAGAAAAAACTGAAGTATCAGAAGTCCAAGTATGATGATGACATTGATTTCAGACAGAATCAAATTGACTATGCCAAATCAAAATACTGTGATGTTTAGTTTCAGAAACATATTTGCCAGTATTCTCAAATGAAATATAAAAATAATGTCTCATTTCAGGCAAGTGTACAGGAGTATTCCAAGAAGAAATATGTTCAAAACTAGGGCTGGGTTCTCAAGATCTTGAATCGATTATCATTATTCGATTCGATCCGATCTGATCCGATCTTCGAGATTTAGATAAGTGTTTTTGAAAAAAGCATTTTTTTCCAGCTGTTACCTGAATTACAGGACTGTAGTTATGCAACATATTGATACTATTATTATAGACATTCAACTGCAAATTAATGGAGTATTGATGGTTGTAAAGAACAATCCCCCTTCCAGAGTGTTGATACAACTGCTTTCACAAACTTGCACTGGTGTAGACGACAGAGGACGCAGAGGTATATCAGCATCAGTAGACCGATTATTTAGACGTGAACCTGATGTATTATTAAAAATGACTTTAAGAATTTTCCAAAAAGCTCCTACAGTTCAGATGCAAATGCACCTTTATTTTTTATTTTAATGATCAACATTTAGAACACTAAGCCAGTGCAAATGTAAACAGATTGTTGGTTACTGGCTTCACAGTAGTGTTGTCACAGTACCAAAATTTCAGTATTCGGTGCCGTTACCTGTGAAAATCCACGGTTCTCGGTACCAATTTCGGTATCAAAGCTAATTTAGATTAAATTTGCATATATTAAAGTGTATATCCATTTGTTAGATAACATTAGATAAAATTACCTAACAATAGTTATACACTGAAGCAATGATTCTCCTTGGGGTAATTTAAAAATGTAGCCTACTAATACATTTTTTAAAATCAAAAGTTTTATCTGTTCATGAACAATCAAGTGTTTGTATTAAATAACATTCACAAACATACATTAATGTTGTAAAAATATATTGTTCACTCAATGTGTTGATGTTAGATAAGGCATTAATGTTAATGAATGGTATCTTATTGTAGTGTTACCAACTAAACAGGAGATAAAACGTGTTTTATTTTACTTGACTGTCCTTTAATTTAATCCAAAACTGCGTTCATATTTAAAAGGCCTTTTAAACTAGATACAACCGCACACGATACCACTTTAGGGGCCGTTCACATATCGCGTTTTAATTATAAGTATATGTTGCCGTGTTGGTAGAGTCCTCCCTCACAACATTATGTCCAATAACAGCAAGGCAAGACAGTCTCAGTAGCCAAACAGAGCTGCCAGAGCTGTTACTACACAGTAAAATCATCAGTGTAAAAATAGCAGTGTTAAATATTATTAATTCCCAAAGAGTTGAATTAACAACCTACAGTGTTAATGAGTACTCCTTTATAGTGTAGTGACAGGGTGTTAAATTATGTAATAGGGTATATGTCGAACGTCGCATGACGAAACCGGAAACCTGGTCTCATCGCATCCGCTTGTCATAGAAAGTGTTAACAGCCGTATGAACTGACGCCGATATCTATGGAATTTTAAGGTAATCAGCTAACCTACCTATCTCACTTTGTTATTGGCGTTTTATTCTATTTAAATATCTTAACGTTAGTGTGAAGATTTTTTTTTTTTTTTACTTTTAAATATCGATCTTCACATGCAAGGGACATTGGTTATGATCATCTTTGCTCGCTCCTTTTAAGTTATCTTGAGTAAAACAGTAAAAAAATGCATGAAGCACATACAAAAGACCTGAACCGGAAGCGATGCCTTCTGTTTTCCGGTTTCGTAATGCGACGTTCGACATACTAGGTGTTTCTCAATGTCAATGATACTTCCTTTGCAGGACGCGTCCTTCCAAGTCATTTCCTTCAGAGGCTAGGCGAGGATCCTCTTTAGGATTCGAGAGAACACGTAAATGGAACATTCTAGCAAGTGCGCGTCATTGCGTCCGTCAGTGTAAAAACCGGCTCGCTATACATTATCCCGCTTATTACATGGCTGCCTACCTAACAAAATAAATCAATAATAATAAATCAATAATTTGATACAAAATATTTATTTAAAAAGGAGTTTATTGATTTAAAAATGATTGTATTTTCACTTTTCACTTCATGTAAGTGACGTCATCGAGTACGTTTATGTTAAATAAATTAACTCACTTCCAAACTAACTTATTTCTAACAAAACTATCAAAACCTCTCATCTACCCGTAAGATGTGATTAAAAGCCTAACGTAAACTTTCATATCAAAAGCTCAAGCTGAAGTTAGCATAACGTTACGTTACCTCTTCTGAAAACGGTTGATATGCTAACGGACTTTTCTCGAAGACACTAAACCATTTCTATAAAGTAAATATTCAACAGAAGCGTGTCAATAACAAGTAAGAGAAGTGTCAAGAACAGTTGTGTGTATTATTTGTGTGATTTAGAGACTAAACTCACCTGGAAGCACTGAAAACGTCTCGGTTACGTATGTAACCCTCGTTCCCTGAGTACAGGGAACGGAGACGTACGTCGGGTTCCCCTGACGAATTGGGATCACGCTAGGGAGCCTATTACCTTCGAGAAACTAAACAAAAAGCCAATGAACATTGGCATGCAACATTTGCATTCCGCGGACCCGCCCGTCAGCGCGGGTATAAAAGCCGGAAGTAAACATTGCATCATCGCTTTTCGCTGAGGAGCCGAAGTAACGGACCCCTGCGAAGGTGCAGCCACATGGCAAAGGGACGTACGTCTCCGTTCCCTGTACTCAGGGAACGAGGGTTACATACGTAACCGAGACGTTCCCTTTCGTCCAGGGAACTCCGACGTACGTCGGGTTCCCCTGACGAATTGGGATCCCTAATAAAACGCCATGGTGCTGGCCCCTTCCAGTGCCCAGCTAAGCCGCCCTACAGCAGTTTCAATAAATTTCGGGGGCTGCTAGGAATCCACTGCTGTTCCGCAAGACCCACACAGAGGACATTGGATAACACTGGGAAGCGTGCCTCAACCCCCGGGGGGGGAGGCACACTACGGAAAACCAGGATGCCTGATCTGGCCTGGAATACTCATATGAATTCACATAGTGAACATATGGAGTCCCTGAGATGGTCCCAACCATTGGAATTGGGAGCGCATACAACAAGGACGACGGCGCGAGTCCGTCGGGGAAGACACGGCTGGACTGCACGTGGCAAAAAACCGGTACACAAGACCACTGAACACCCAGTCTGCTACGACTCTTGCTAGAGGAGCAAACCTGGCGCCGGGCGGTCCGCTACGCCGGGCGCCGGGGGGGTGATGGAGGAGCTCAACGAGGTTACCACTTAGGGGCCAGCGGAGCGGAAGAGACGCACTTATCTGATTACAGAGTGGCGCAGCAAGCCGACACAACCTATTCCCTCGACCCACTGGACGAAGCCAGAACCCGGGAGGAAACCGGTTCCACACGGAGGTTATAGAACCTAGCAAACGTGTTAGGTGTCGCCCAGCCCCCAGCTCTACAAATGTCTGTCAGCGAGGCGCCTTGAGCCAACGCCCAGGAAGCGGCAATCCCTCTAGTTGAGTGAGCGCGCAACCTGGGGGGACAAGGCTCACCCTGAGCCTCATAGGCTCGGGTGATGGCATCCACTATCCAGTGGGCTAACCTCTGCTTGGAGACGGCCTTCCCCTTCTGCCGGCCTCCGTAACAGACAAGGAGCTGGTCTGAGGTCCTGAAGCTTTGCGTTCTGTCAACGTAACACCGCAAGGAGCGTACGGGACAGAGAAAAGCTAGGGCTGGGTCTGCCTCCTCCTGGGGCAGCGCTTGCAGGTTCACTACCTGATCTCTAAACGGAGTGGTAGGAACCTTGGGCACAAATCCGGGGCGGGGTCTCAGTGTTACGTGGGACAGGCCCGGCCCGAACTCTAGGCACGATTCGTCGACCGAAAATGCTTGCAGATCCCCGACCCTTTTAAAAGAAGCCAATGCTAACAGGAGCGCTGTCTTAATAGACAGGATATCAAGCTCTACTGTCAGCAAAGGCTCAAAGGGAGGACTCTGGAGAGCTCTCAGTACCAGAGTCAAGTCCCAAGGGGGTACAGAGTGTACAGGGCGAGGAGGGTTTAACCTCCTAGCACCCTTCAGGAATCTGATGACCAGGTCGTGCTTTCCCACCGACTTATCGTCAACTGCATCGTGATGCGCCGCAATGGCAGCGACATACACTTTGAGGGTTGAAGGGGACAGCCTACGCTCCAACCCATCTTGCAGGAAAGAAAGCACAACGCCGATCGGGCAAGTTCGGGGGTCCTCCTGACGGGAGGAGCACCAAGCGACGAACAGGTTCCACTTCAACGCATAGAGGCGCCTCGTAGAGGGGGCTCTAGCGGAAGCGATAGTGTCTACCACTGCCTGTGGCAGACCACTCAGAACCTCCGCGTCCCGTCCATGGACCAGACATGGATTTTCCAGAGGTCTGGACGCGGGTGCCGAAGAGTGCCCCGTCTCTGAGAAAGTAGATCCTTCCTCAGAGGAATCGGCCAAGGAGGGGCTGTCGAGAGGAGCATGAGTTCTGGGAACCAAGTCCTGGTGGGCCAGTACGGCGCCACTAGCAAGACCTGCTGCTCTTCCTCCCTGACCTTGCACAGAGTCTGCGCAAGAAGGCTCACTGGGGGGAACGCATATTTGCGTAGGCCCCGGGGCCAGCTGTGAGCCAGGGCGTCCGTGCCGAGGGTCCCCTCGGACAGGGAGTAAAACCACTGGCAATGGGTCGTGTCCGGAGAGGCGAACAGGTCGACCTGTGCCGCTCCGAAGACACTCCAAATCAGCTGGACCGCCTGGGGATGGAGTCGCCATTCTCCGGGCAGGGGGGTGAACCGTGAAAGCTCGTCGGCCACACGGTTGAGAGCCCCCGGCACGTAAGCGGCATGAAGCGACCTCAGATGCTTCTGACTCCATAGGAGGAGGTGGGAGGCGAGTCGCGACATACGACGGGAGCGTAGACCACCTTGACGGTTGATGTACGCAACGGTCGCAGTGTTGTCCATACGGACCAGTACATGCTTGTCTCTGAGATCCCCTACGAGGCGACACAGAGCTAGACGTACTGCTTGCAACTCCAGGCAGTTGATGTGCCAATGCAGCTGGGGCCCCGTCCACAGACCTGAGACTGCATGCCCTTTGTACGTGGCCCCCTACCCCGTGGCCGAGGCATCTGTGAAAACCACAGCATGCCTGGAAACCTGGATCAAGGGCACTCCAGCCCGAAGGAACGCAGGGTCCGACCACGGGGAGAAGGTTTGGCGGCAGTGCGGGGTCACTTGGACCCGGAACGTGCCACTCTGCCACGCCCACCTGGGGACTCGATCGTGAAGCCAGCGCTGTAGCGGTCTCATATGTAACAGGCCGAGCGGTGTAATTGCCGCTGCGGCCGCCATATGCCCCAGGAGCCTCTGAAATTGTTTCAGTGGAACCGCTGTCCTGCCTCGAAAAGACCTGAGGCAGGTGAGCACTGACTGGACGCGCTCCTCTGTGAGGCGCGCAGTCTGGGCGACCGAGTCCAGCTCCATACCGAGATAAGAGATCCTCTGCGTGGGGCAGAGTTTGCTCTTGTCCCAGTTGACCTGAAGACCCAACTGACTGAGATGCCGGAGCACCATGTCCCTGTGTTCGCACAGAACATCCCGAGAGTGAGCTATAATGAGCCAGTCGTCGAGGTAATTGAGGATGCGAACGCCTTGCTCTCTCATGGGAGCAATGGCCGCCTCCGCGACTTTCGTGAAGACACGGGGGGACAGGGCCAGCCCGAAGGGTAGGACTCTGTACTGATACGCTCGACCCTCGAACGCAAACCGCAGGAACGGTCTGTGTCGAGGAAGTATCGAGACGTGAAAGTAAGCGTCCTTCAGGTCGATTGCTGCAAACCAATCCCGGGGACGGATGCATTCGAAAATGCGCTTCTGCGTGAGCATCTTGAAGGGGAGTTTGTGCAGGGCCCGATTCAAGGAACGCAGGTCCAGGATCGGTCGTAACCCACCGCTTTTCTTGGGTAGAATGAAGTAGGGGCTGTAAAACCCGGACCTCATCTCGGCAGGAGGGACCGGCTCGATCGCGTCCTTCGCCAGCAGGACATCGATCTCTTTCCGCAGGACAGGGGCATCCTCTGACCGCACACGGGTGAAGAGAATGCCCCTGTACCTGGGAGGCCGGCGGGCAAACTGAATTGCGTAGCCGAGCCGAATGGTGCGGAGGATCCACCGGGACGGAGCTGGAAGCGCTAGCCAGGCCTCCAGGAACCGAGCGAGTAGACCCACCCGAACCACCGGCGTACCCGCGGAGGGGCAGCAGGGCGGGGGACAGGGACCCGGCTCCAGCGACGACGTGGCGACCGCGAGCGGGGTCTGGGCGCAGGTACTGACACCTACCTGTCCACACCGGGGGGCAGACGGCAGAGAGGGTTCTTCGTGTACCCTCTGCTGCGGGCCGCCCTGTGGCGAGGGGAGGGGGAGAGACGAGGAACGAGGCCCTGACTCCTCGCAACCCCGTCTCTGCGCCTCCGTGGCCAGCCGCAGGCCGGGGCGACGCGGAGGGTTCCGCGAGGCCGCTACCCGCAGGCTGGGGAGAGGGGAGCGGGGGCCGTGTCGCACTGAGACGATACGCGCCGCCGCTGCGACCCTCTCGCACGGGGGAGACTGCGTGCCCGACAGTCTCGGCCGTGGATGACCTGGAAAAGGATACGGAAACTGCTCTTTTATTGATGGTGTGGGTACCACTGACTGTGTCAGTGGCGGAACAAAAACAAACCAAAGATTCTCCACCCGGCCCCTCCCCCGGGGGAAGGAGGCGAATAGGGACCGCCTCCCGCAGAGCAGCAGCATCCGTTTCCAGGTCGCCCGCATCAGGAACGACGTCCACCTCTCTTCTTCCTGGAAGGTGCAGGTGGCGTCGGAGCGGGCTGGGCCGCCCTCTTACGGCCCGACCTCCGTCCCCCAGGCTGAGACTGCTGGCCTGGAGGGGGAGCGGCCGCCGGAGGACGACCTCGGCGACGAGCGGCCGGAGGCTGTGCAGCAACAGGAGTTGGGCCAGCAGCGGCTTTCCTCCTGTGCAGGACATGCCGCATAGCTTCCGACTGCTTCTGGGCGGCGGAAAACTCTTGGGCTAAGTTATCCACCGCCTCGCCGAAGAGGCCCCCATGGGACACGGGGAAGTCGAGAAGTTTGTTCCTCTCGACTTCCCGCATATCCGCAAGGGTAAGCCACAGGTGGCGCTCCTGGACCACAAGCGTGGACATCGCCCGACCCAGCGAACGTGCGGTAACCTTCGTCGCCCGTAGAGCGAAGTTGGTCGCCGCACGCAGCTCCTGCAGCAAGGCTGGGTCGGGACCACCCCCCTGCAGGTCATGGAGTGCTTTGGCCTGGTGGACCTGAAGCAGAGCCATGGCATGCAGAGCGGAGGCGGCGTCTCCACACGCCTTATAGGCCTCCCCGGTTAGACCCGAGGAGAACCTACAGGCGCGGGAGGGGAGTGAAGGGGCACCCCGCCAGGTGGAAGCGGTCTTCGGACACAGCTGCATCGCGATAGACCGCTCCACTGTGGGGATTCCCTCGTACCCGTGCGCCGCCCCGCTGTCAAGGGTGGTGAAGAGGGAGGGGCGAGGAGGCCCCCGCCGGTACGCCAGAGGCGCCGACCAGGACTTCCTCAACTCCTCATGCACTTCAGGGAAGAAGGGCACTGGAGCGGTACGCGGGGCATCCGCACGTACCGCAGCAGGCCAATCATCAAGCCGCGAATGCGAGGGCCCGGGCGGAGGGTTCCACTCGAGTCCCACATTCGAGGCCGCCCTTTCGAGCATAGCAACCACCTCAGGATCAGCGTCAGCTGCAGCCACCACACCCGAAGGGGGTAGACCCGCTGACTCGTCACCCGAAGATGATTGCTCCCCTTCCGATGCCGCGATAGACATCTGGTCCTCCGGGGGCGCTCCAAAGGAAACAACCGGAACCGTGCGGGACGGCCCCGGAAGTTCCGCCGGAAGCGCCGCTGGCAGCGAGCTACTAGAGGAGTGGGAAGCTCGCGAAGATATTTCACCACACGAGACATTCCGCACTGTAACCCTCATACGCTCACCAACGGGAATGACCGAAGTAGCCGCCTGTCGAACTGAGCCGACAGACGAACTAGACCGGGCATTATCCGAAGGGACTCCCCCATATTTCAGGGATCTCAGTCTCGAGCGGAGCGTCGCGATGGCCATGCTCCCACAGAGAGAGCATGACTCATCCAACAACGCTGCCTCAGCATGCTTTAAGCCCAAACATGCGAGACAGTGTTGATGGCCGTCATCCGGAGGAAGAAGTCTACCGCATCCAGAAACGCACGGGTGAGTCGACATCCTGAAAAGGACGCGAAACACCCGCCAGCTCTTTTAGAAAGAAAAGAGAGAGAGAAAAACAAGAGAGAGAGAGAGAGAGAGAGAACGCGCCGAAGCGCCGAGGGACCACCGCAGCAGACAGACGGGGGAAACTGCAACCCTTTGCTGCTTTGAAGGCGAAGATCGCTGCACCGCGCTATCACACCGGCGATTCTGCTCTCCAGGTAAGATTTCTGTTGTTCTCCAGAAGGCTTAGGTAGGCACAGTATAACTGAGGCTCCGAAGCGAAAGGCGATGATGCAATGTTTACTTCCGGCTTTTATACCCGCGCTGACGGGCGGGTCCGCGGAATGCAAATGTTGCATGCCAATGTTCATTGGCTTTTTGTTTAGTTTCTCGAAGGTAATAGGCTCCCTAGCGTGATCCCAATTCGTCAGGGGAACCCGACGTACGTCGGAGTTCCCTGGACGAAAGGGAACAACAGCGATAGAGGGAGTTCTGCAGCTTGTCAGTTGGAGTCAGTCGGTGCCGCGCCGTCTCCATGGCAACTCATCTCCTCGGGTTCCCGCCCAATTGGGCGGTTTTGAATTTGATTGTGCGGGTAAAAAAGGGTTTGGGCGGGTGGACAAAATTTGGGCTGTTTGGGGTCAGTTCGGCGGGTTTCAAACATCTACATTTTAAAGTCTAATTGGTTAAAAAACTAAACTAAAGTGTGCATAGTCCATAAAATCAGTCATCATGACATTACAACACACACATGCAGCGCAGCAGAGTCAGCTGGCGTTGGTGGTGACGTCACCGACGAGCACGCACTTTTAGCCAATCAACAAGCGATCAGCAGGAAGACGCGATTTAGCGCGATAACTTGTAGCTGTAAATTCAAGTGATCGCTAATGCCAAAGAAACATAGTAAGTTGCATCTAAGAGTGAGATAGTGAGCAACTCTAAAAAACGTACACATGTGGGTGTTGATGACTCGATGGTGAATAACTGATGAGAAGAGCACAGTTGAATGAGTTGAATTGAAATTGAATATGGGACGACTCCTTTCCATGGTCATGTGCACACACTAGCCTAACTAGACATCTGCAACTTTTACACCTTCCAGACTGCATGCACTCTCGTCCCTGACAGCGGCTGACAAAGGTTTGAATCAACAATGATCAGTTTTGACTGCTAAATTCTGCGTTATGTTCTGCAATGTTCCGAGGGTTAAAGCATCGGTTAATTTATTGATTGCCGTTTTGACAGTGTCCACCTGGACATTTAAAGTCATATTTGCTAATTCTCCCTAATTATTGCCCTGTTTTGATCCGTTTTCCTGGGAAATTTTTTTATTTTATTTTTTATTTTATCATCGTTATTTGTTTTAAGGATATACAAATTGTGCTTATCAACCTTGAATGACATGGCCATAAAATTATATCACGTTATTTTTGGTAGTAAAATTTTGGGCGGTTTTATCTTGGAGTGGGCGGGTTTTGGTGAGCTTTTGGGCTGGGAATCACCGTCCCATAGGTTTTAGGTCGACTCGAAGGTTCACGCGCACGCCCATTAAAACGTCAAAGCCACGCAACATTTACAAACATAAACATCTAGAATAATAACCTTACTTGAATAAAATGAACGTCTTTCAAACGTACGGAATACTAAACAAACAATTGAAACAAATAAAATATTTCATAGAAATGCAGTCTGATAAGATGGTAATCAAATTACCGGCCAGTGACGTTGCAGTTCCGTTGCCAGTAAGTCATGAAATTACCAAGTTATTACGAATAGAGTATGTATCTGGAACGTTGTTGGTTATCTTATAACCTTATGAGGACGTACTGACGACGTTGTGGGTTGGTAATATGATGGTAATGAAATTTCGAGCATGCGACGTTGTAGTTACGTTGTCAGTTAGTAAAGTCATGACATGACCAAAAAGTACGAATTCATTACGTAACTGTTACGTCGTGTGTTAGCTGGGTATACAAATATATCAGACGCAGCCAGTCTTTATTTACAAACTTGGACACCACACGCGGCTATTGACTGACCACGATCAGGTAACTTCCCAGATAGCAAACTGACATCGAATCAATGTGGAAACGACGTTTCTCGTGACATTGAAACAACATCGTTTTGCTCATCGAATTAACGTTGAATCAACGTCAGACACGCCATTCAACCGCATTTCAATGTTGAATCGATGTTTTATTTTCGGTGTAATAACGTTCTGAAGTTGATTCAACGTTGAAATTTGATTGATGATTGATACTAACCTTTACAACTAAAAATCAACGTTGAATCGACATCGGTCTGCTATCTGGGTTAGCCTACTTGCATTTTTTTTTTTTTTTTTACAATTAAAACTAAAAGTGTGTTGTAACGCAAGCGTTAGGCTACTGAAACATGTACCGAGTAAAATATTACTGTGATGTAATGTATTCGAGTGATGGCTTTCCAAAGGAACCAGAGAGCTGTTACCGAGGTTTGTATTTAAAGTTATACTTTATTATACAAGGTTATTAGCCTATATTCCGACCTCTACTTCAGCCGGAACCGACTCATGTAAAGAGTTCACTAGGCTAGGCGCATCCAAAATAGTATCTAAAGCTCTAGCACTCTTCTTACTATTCTCGATTAAAGTTTGGATGCGTGTCTCTAGTTCTGAAATCTTCTCCGTCAGCCTGACTGTCTCCTTGCATTTATCACATATAAATCCTATATTGCCGACAGAGAAGGCTATGGTAAACATGTGACATGCAGGTGACAATAACAGGAGAAGACATTACTCACCGTGTTTGTTGACTGATTCTTACTCACCTGGGCTTTTATGAACTCAAAGGCGCGGGCGCGCGAGAGAAAAATAAAATAACTGAGCGCACGGGTGGTGCGATAAAAGGCTAGCGAGTTAGCGTGTTGTGCTGACAATAACGGAAGCTAGCAATGTCAGGTTAATCTGAGATGTTGAGTAAGCTGTATTTAGTAGTATAAACAACTAGCATTTATAATAAATGATGGTTCAAAACAGAAAGAAACACGAAGCTAATACGAGGCTTAGACGCAGCAAACAAACTCACAGCAGCAGCAGTCACAGCGAGGCAGACAGGCAAAAAAAAGTCGGCAAAAACTTTTTGGAGGCAGTCATCATCCCCATCGCCAAAGACCCTGCGTGGGGACAACACCTCCTCATGCTCAAGGACTACCGGCAGCACGTTCTCCCAGTGTTGGTCAGTAGAGAGGACTGAATCTGTATATAATATGTAAATATTTATTTTTTTATTTTTTTATATCAAATCAGTTCTTTTGTTCATGTTCCAAACATTTTGGGTGACCGTGGATCAGCGTTCCCGCCGCGTCTCCTGTCAGTACCTGTAATCAGGGAAGCCAATGATCCAGATACAGACTGTACTACTACAGTTCTTGTAAAATAAAATCTGTTGTATTATGTTAACAGGATACTATTTACCAATACATTACCATAAGTTAGTTACATTATTGGTCATAGAGGTGTGTTAGAGAGATTCAGCCAGATTCATTTTTTTTTTAATAAATTTCAAAATAAAGAATTCATTTATTAAAAGGTGAGATAGCAGAGGGAGAAAAGAGAAGGGAATGTCAACAATTAGGTGGCAGCAAGGGTGCTGCTTATCTCTTTGATTAGCGGCTGTTGCAAATTTACTAATGCGCAGCACAACTGTACTAGCACATTGGCCAAGCTCCTTATCTGGTAGGGGATTATTTGTCCTTAAGTATTTTGAAGTCCTTCAACCGTCCATTGGCCCTCTCCACATAGATACGGTTTCTTGCCACTTCCCTTGTGGCCCTGACCTCACTCCCGGAAAACTTTCCATTATTCAAAAATGGTGGTATGTTAACATTGACACCTTCTGGAACAATGTCGGAAATCAGGAACCCCTTGTCAGCCAGGACCATATCTCCTGGTACAAGCTGCTCCAGCAAGCCGGAGTCCTTTGTAATGGCCTTGTCTGACACAGACCCAGGGAACAGCTGACTGCAAAATGTGATGACTCCATTGGGGGTGACACCTATCAATACTTTGAAGGAGTACATTCCACGGTATGCAGAGTACACCATTTTTGCCACATCCATGTCCTTAGGAGCTGCCACTTTAATGTCGGTGCAGTCAATAACTATCCGGCAGTTTCTGGCAGAGGGCAGGAATGACTCGGCAATGCTATTTTGTTTTTTTTTGCCGACTGGGCACATTCGCCATCATTTTTTGGAATAATAATGTGTGTAACACATGAATGAGTGTTCTTACAACATTTGACACCGTTGCAGTACTGCAAGAAAAAAGTTTGGCAAGGTGCAGATGGGGATAATTTTGACGCACCTTCATCAGGGTCATAAAAACCTGGGACTCCAAAGTCATCCCCTCTACCTTCCAGCCAGCTGCATATATGATGGAGCCCTGGAACCGCTGGACCAGCCCCACAACCCTTCTGAACGTGGCCATGTCAGGTAGGCCAGTCTCCATTTTTATCTCAGCATCACTTAGGCCTCCTGGAGTATACAGGGCATGCATCCTGCTTCTGTGTGGGACCTGGTACTAGGAGAGCCCTGGCACAACCTCTGGCACATCCTCTGCCACCTCTTCTAGCATCTCCGCTACTGCCACCACTTCTCCTGCCATCTCCGCTGCCACCACCTCTCCTGCCATCTCCGCTGCCACCACCTCTCCTGCCATCTCCGCTGCCACCACCTCTCCTGCCATCTCCGCTGCCACCACCACCTCTCCTGCCATCTCCGCTGCCACCACCACCTCTCCTGCCATCTCCGCTGCCACCACCACCTCTCCTGCCATCTCCGCTGCCACCACCACCTCTCCTGCCATCTCCGCTGCCACCACCACCTCTCCTGCCATCTCCGCTGCCACCACCACCTCTCCTGCCATCTCCGCTGCCACCACCACCTCTCCTGCCATCTCCGCTGCCACCACCACCTCTCCTGCCATCTCCGTTGCCACCACCTCTCCTGCCATTTCCGCTGCCACCACCTCTCCTGCCATCTCCGCTGCCACCACCACCTCTCCTGCCATCTCCGCTGCCACCACCACCTCTCCTGCCATCTCCGCTGCCACCACCTCTCATGCCATCTCCGCTGCTACCACCTCTGCTGCCATCTCCGCTGCTACCACCTCTGCTGCCATCTCCGCTGTCACCACCTCTCATGTCATCTCCGCTGCTACCACCTCTGCTGCCATCTCCGCTGCCACCACCTCTCATGCCATCTCCGCTGCTACCACCTCTGCTGCCATCTCCGCTGCTACCACCTCTGCTGCCATCTCCGCGACTACCACCTCTACTGCCATTTCCGCTGCCACCACCTCTCCTGCCATCTCCGCTGCCACCACCACCTCTCCTGCCATCTCCGCTGCCACCACCACCTCTCCTGCCATCTCCGCTGCCACCACCTCTCATGCCATCTCCGCTGCTACCACCTCTGCTGCCATCTCCGCTGCTACCACCTCTGCTGCCATCTCCGCGACTACCACCTCTACTGCCATCTCCGCTGCTACCACCTCTACTGCCATCTGGTTGCTGGGGCCACTTCCAGATGCATTCAACACTTCGAAATTTCAATGGTTGACCGCTGGGGGCGATGATCTCTGTCACTGAGAACCAATGAACAAGTGTCTGTGGGTTTTACCTGATCTCTGATCAGTTTTATACATTTGTAGACGTTTTAATTAGACATTAGTATAATGTATAATTAATAATGGTAGTTAGAGTCTTATTGGCCTGTTTAGCTGAGCCATTCATAGAACAAACAAAACAAACCCTGACAATTGATAAGATAACATACACTTGAAAATCTTGAAAGATGATTAGATAATTCCAATTGAAAGATTTTACTTTCAATCATTTTTTTTGCAATAGATTTGTAAAAATGTGTTTTTGTGCATGTTTGGCACACTGTTATGGCCACTAGGGGTCACCGTAGAGACGGGTGTTTGATTGTTTCGAAGCCTCGACACAATACGGCACATTTGTTTCAACTGTTTCAGTGTTTCACGAAGCCTCGATCTGCCCACCCCTAGTATTTAGACCGTAATCTGCGATTAAGATCAATAAGAGCAATAACGCAAACTCACCAGGGAGAGCCACGGGAAATAGTAACGTGTAACCCATTATTACATCAAACGAAGAGGAATGACAACGCCACATTTAGACAGGCTTTTTAATCACGCTACTAAAACATGACGCACCTCCATCGTTAAGCCACACAGCTCCCAAACCAAGGTTCAACAACAGTGGGCGTGTCCTCTCATTTAAAATATACAACCATTAAAAATGAAAATCTACTTCTAATAAGGCAAGACAAATATAAAAAATTCTCAACCTGTCACATACACTGAAAAAAAGGCAATGGGCAGATTGTTGAATTTTTGCATGATTTTTCTTTTCTTTTTCTTATCTAAACATATGTTAGTCTCGTGCTATTCATTTAATGTTGAAGGATGTTCAACCTTTTAGAATTAATCATGTTGAAATTAAAGAAATTAGTTATATTTTCTCTGGAAACTCCGCCCCCTGTGAACGCACAAAGAAAAAAACAGTTAACTGCTCTGCTGAGCAGTCCGCCATTTTCTCTCTCGCTTTGGAAGGTGGAAGCTGCAAGTTATCATGGTGGAAAGCTACAGTCTGAAGGTAATTCATATTTTGAACTGAAATGCCATTGAGAAACAATTAGTAGTCCATTTGAACATATTTTTACTGAGGCAACGCGTATTTTGTATCTTCCTGATTTTATGAAAAGGCAAAAGTTAGTGCAAATGTTTAAGGTATTAACGGTACAGTAACCCCTGTTTAATATCATGACTTGTATTAACGTTTTTTCAAATTGTGTAAAGTCCTTAAGGCATATTTATTCGTATTTGTTCTTTGTATGACAACTAAAGGCCTTTTTATGCTTCTGCGTCGAATCGACGGCGTACCCCCGCAGACCCTTCTGCGTCGACGCGAACCCCTCTCCGCCCCCTCCGCCGTAGCTCGACATGCACTTTCAAAAAATTGTATCTACGCGTCGAGGCGACGCAGACCACAAGGGCTGTGATACCGCCCCCCTAGCGTTCTCGCGGTGAAATGCACCATTTTGCAGTATGGATAATACTAATAGTTTCGTAGTAGAGAAGCTCATTGCGTGATTGCATTTTAGCGTCTTTGTTTCTATAGCGACTGAGTCTCGTGAACATGCGCTGTAAAGCTGCACGTTTTTTAACCCCTTGTGCGCTGTTCGGGTCTTTGACCCCAAATGACGTTTGCTGAAATAAATAAAAAAATTATCTTTGTCCAAATGGCGTGAGACTTTGCACGGTTGACAACACTTTCTAGATCTACAAATTTTTTTTAATAAATTTGAATAATATCTGTTTTTTATGTTAGTGTGGGGGGGGGGAAGTCACACTTGTGTTGTTTCAGCAAAATGTAATTTTGAAACAACATAATCGTTTTTTTTTAGGATTTATAGTTTTAGGAGAATGTATTATATATTTTTTAATTTAGGCTATATAAATAAATAAATATTTTTAATACAAAAACAAGTAAAATTCACTTTATAAAGGCCCACATTTCTAATGAATGGGTCTCCCTTATGGGTGTCCCTTATTTTGCCACACTGAAGGTGGCAACCCTACTTTAACGTGTTAGCAACTCCGAACGTTTATCAAAAAGGTTTCCCAGCATCAAAATGTCTGGTTGTTGCGTTTAGTTGGTCAAAATGTCTGGTTGCGGCGCCTGTGGCTGCAGGCGATTAAATGTGTTGATTGGAGCGAGGACATAATAAAAAATGCTCGCATCTGCAGCACCCACTTTATATCAGGTAAGTTTATCTATGTACTCTTTTGATAATGGAAAGTATGGTTTACATTATTGATTGTCTGTAGCCTACGGTGTAGTTTATCATATGCAGCTGAAGTTTGATGACCACATGCAGCTAGTTTCATAAGCTGGGGCCTGTTTCAGAAAGGAGGTTAAGTGAAAACTCTGAGTATGTTAACCCTGAAATGAGGGAAACTCTGGGTTTTCCGTTTCAGAATGGGAGGTATATCAAACCCGAGAAAGCAGAGTAAGTCAAGCCCGTTTCTGAAAGAGAGGTAACTTATACTCAGAGTCAGTTACCATGGCAACATACTCTGTGAACCTAACCTGGTCGGGAGCAGGTTTTCTTCCGTAAACCCAGAGTTTCTTGTGTTCTCCTCCCCTTTTTTAAAGAGGAAGCGGTGTTTGAACACTTCATTCTTTCTGTACATTTATTTATTGCTGTTTTTTTCCGCTGTTTTAAAAAAGAAATTAATAAGATGAAGTATATATAACTCCTTAACTGGCAACTGAAAATACAGTACATTAGAGTTACATCATGTAGTTCTAAACAAATTCTACAGAATTAAACTGTGGCATTTACTGAAAATCACTTGGGGGATAAGAATGTCCTTTTATACTTAGATATAAACTTCGATTCTATAGGCTACGCCACATACAAATGTGAATGTGTAGATTGTCTGATGTGTAGACACATAATATTAACATTACCCTGTAGGCCTCTCTGTGGCGCAGAAACTGTTTCTTCATACCCATCATCCTGTGAAGATGAGCATTTGTACACTTTATAACACTATTTGTCATAATTTCTGGTGTATTGAGTAGGCAACTTACAACTGTCTGGGGTTCTGTTGGGACAGGAGGCTCCAAAAGACAGATATTAGTCTCTAGATAGATATTAGTCCCAATAGATATCAGAATCTATTGGGACCAACGAAAAACCCAACCCAAAGTAAAATGGAAAAGTAAATGGAAATATCAAAAATACCCTATATAAAAAATAACACATAGACCTCTTACATTTTATGAAGGCCCTTGGATCTCCGGGAGTGACTGACTCTGATGAAGGAATTCCCTCAGCCAAAAACGCTGCTGCACTGCTAGACACTGGATGCTATTTAGATATTTAATATGTCAAATGTTTGTAAAGTCAGATAGCCTACACCCATGATATGCTCAAGCCTTACCTGATTGAATTATGTTTTTATTTTATTTTTATTTTCAGCTGCTGCCACATTCTTTTAATGCCTGCAGGATTGCACATAGCCTATATGAAAATTAAAATTAGGTTGAATAACTGTTCTTCCAGTTTCACCTCTGATATAACAGTTACTTTAAAATAGTTATTAATTACTAACTACAAATGACATCTTCAACAGTGTAATTAGATTAATGTAATAATTACTATCTTTAGAAAGTATTGGTCTACTTATTATTAATTACTAAGTCCCATATCAACCTCAACCACTTGAACAATACAATGAGGAGAGACAAGAAACTGCACTTTTAATGCTTTCAAAATGAACAATATACAATTGCATGAATTATTCTTGAATTGACCAAAGTGTGTAGAGGGAGAAGGTTACATTCAAAATATACCTTTTAAAAATGTATGTTAAATCCACTGTTGTTTTATACAGAATTGTTCTATAGTCTATGCAGTAGCCTATTTAATGTAATTACATCATATTTTATTTTAAATTACAGAAGAATTAAGAGTAATCCCTTTAATTAAATTACAATATTTAGATTACTTGGTAATTACTTACACCCAACACTGTATAACAGTAATTCCTCTTTGTGTCTGGCGCTGTTGCCATGGTGACTCATAATATCTGGGCTCCATTGATAATGGCTTTCTATAGTTGTGGTGCACACGCTCAACTCAGAGTCAGTCAACTTAGAGTTGATTGAACTAACTAATTTCAGCTGATCTGTAACCGAAAACTCAGAGTTTCCCATCTCAGGGTAAGTCAACTCAGAGTTCAAGTTTTAACTCAGAGTTGGTTGAACCTCCTTATTGAAACAGGCCCCAGGTGTTGGATTTGGCTAGTAAACAAACTGTGTGTGTGTGTTATTTGCAGATTAAGCATTATTGGACTCTAGTAATCCTCGTTTACATTAGTGATTGTCTGTACGATGTAGAATAATATTCAAATGCAGGTAAAGTTTGATAAACTGGCGGTAGATTTGGCTTGTAAACAAACGTGTGTGTGTTTTATTTGCAGGTGAGGCATCATTGGACTCTAGAAGTCCTGGGGCCTGTTTCAATAAAGAGGTTCAACCAACTCTGAGTTAAAACTTGAACTCTGAGTTGACTTGCCCTGAGATGGGAAACTCTGAGTTTTCGGTTTCAGATCAGCTGAAATTAGTTAGTTCAATCAACTCTAAGTTGACTGACTCTGAGTTAAGCGCGTGCACCACAACTATAAAAAGCCATTATCAATGGAGCCCAGATATTATGAGTCACCATGGCAACAGCGCCAGACACAAAGAGGAATTACTGTTATACAGTGTTGGGTGTAATTAATTATAAAGTAATCTAAATATTGTAATTTAATTAAAGGGATTACTCTTAATTCTTCTGTAATTTAAAATAAAATATGATGTAATTACATTAAATAGGCTAATGCATAGACTATAGAACAATTCTGTATAAAACAATAGTGGATTTAACATACATTTTTAAAAGGTATATTTTGAATGTAACCCTCTCCCTCTACACACTTTGGTCAATTCAAGAATAATTCATGCAATTGTATATTGTTCATTTTGAAAGCATTAAAAGTGCAGTTTCTTGTCTCTCCTCATTGTATTGTTCAAGTGGTTGAGGTTGATATGTTAGTAATTAATAATAAGTAGACCAATACTTTCTAAAGATAGTAATTATTACATTAATCTAATTACACTGTTGAAGATGTCATTTGTAGGTAGTAATTAATAACTATTTTAGAGTAACTGTTATAATATCAGGTGAAACTGGAAGAACAGTTATTCAACCTAATTTTAATTTTCATGAAGGCTAGGTGCAATCCTGCAGGCATTAAAAGAATGTGGCAGCAGCTGAAAATAAAAAAAAATATAAAACCATAATTCAATCAGGTAAGGCTTGAGCATATCATGGGTGTAGGCTGTCTGACTTTACAAACATTTGACATATTACATAACTAAATAGCATCCAGTGTCTAGCAGTGCAGCAGCATTTTTGGCTAAAGGAACTCCTTCATCAGAGCCAGTCACTCCCGGAGATCCAAGGGCCTCCATAAAATGTAAGAGGTCTATGTGTTATTTTTTATATAGGGTATTTTTGATATTTCCATTTATTTTACTTTGGGTTGGGTTTTTCGTTGGTCCCAATAGATTGTGATATCTATTGGGACTAATATCTATCTAGAGACTAATATCTGTCTTTGGAGCCTCCTGTCCCAACAGAACCCCAGACAGTTGTAAGTTGCCTACTCAATACACCAGAAATGATGACAAATAGTGTTATAAAGTGTACAAATGCTCATCTTCACAGGATGATGGGTATGAAGAAACAGTTTCTGCGCTACAGAGAGGCCTACAGGGTAATGTTAATATTATGTGTCTACACATCAGACAATCTACACATTCACATTTGTATGTGGCGTAGTCTATAGAATCGAAGTTTATATTTAAGTATAAACGGACATTCTTATCCCCCAAGTGATTTTCAGTAAATGCCACAGTTTAATTCTGTAGAATTTGTTTAGAACTACATGATGTAATTGCCAGTTAAGGAGTTATATATAATTCATCTTTAATTTATTTTTTAAAACAGCGGAAAAAAACAGCAATAAATAAATGTACAGAAAGAATGAATGAAGTGTTTAAACACCGCTTCCTCTTTAAAAAAAAAGGGGAGGAAACCGCAAGAAACTCTGGGTTTACCGAAGAAAACCTGCTCCCGACCAGGTTAGGTTCACAGAGTAAGTTACCATGGTAACTGACTCTGAGTATAAGTTACCTCTCTTTCAGAAACGGGCTTGACTTACTCTGCTTTCTCGGGTTTGATATACCTCCCATTCTGAAACGGAAAACCCAGAGTTTCCCTCATTTCAGGGTTAACATACTCAGAGTTTTCACTTAACCTCCTTTCTGAAACAGGCCCCTGATTTTGTGCCTTCTGTGTTTGTGTACACAAAACCGAGCCAGAACCCCGAAGCACAGTTGGAGAGGTAAGAATATTTAATTTCCCCCTCTGTTCTATTTAGTTTGTTTCTCTCTCTTGCATAACTGTACATTTCTGCTGTTTTTATTGTAGGTACCAGGAAAAGGAGGAGAGATGACAGACCTATAACGGCAGCAAATCTATGTGTTCCTTCTAAAACTCCGAAACAAGAATGCAGCATGGATCATTGTCCAGGTATGAATATATTTCATTATATTTCATCTTAACTGATTGATTGTCAGGGTGTGTGTGTGCTCCTGCCAGGCATACTGCTCTAATTGCATTTCTGTATATGAGTGTATATGAGTACAGCCATGAAAGATCTCGCCCTGTGATCAATAAAGTATCTTCTCTTCTATCATGGAAAAGTTTTGAAAAATCATTGCTAAAATGTGTGAGAACCCCCAATTGTTAAATTGTCTGCATTGCATTGGTTGCAGCACATGCTAATTTTTCACTTTTCTTTATTAAAGCTGAAGACGACATCCCAGTTTCAAAGAGGGAGTATGATGACCTGAACCGGAGAAACAGTCAGCTTCAGGAGGACCATGTACACCTGTGTCAGAAGTTTGAGGCACTACAAGCAGAAAATGTAAAGCTGAAGGAGCTGCAGAAATCTACATTTTCCTATTAACTGTTAAGTGCAACATTGGACAATTGTTTTTTTCTCACCGGACTGACCTCCAGTGCTCTTTGAGTGGCTAGTTACAAAAATAACAGGCAGCTTAGAAAGAATTATCCAAAAACTTACACTAGAAGACCACCTGTTGGTTATATTGATGAAATTAAGGTTGGGTCTATGTAATACTGACTTGGCATATAGATTTAAAACACACTTGACATGCCTACTTTGAATGTAAATCTGTCTGTCTATGAAACAATCGTTCCTACCATACAAATATAAAATATAGAATATATATGTGACCGGATGAAGTGGTTTTGTTAGGATCTAGACACCTATGTAGGCTATCTATACCTACTCCCTTCTTCCAGAGGGAGTCTGTTGCAGGCTAACCTCCTTTGCTTAGTTTCCCACTCGGGTCCTATAGGGCGTGGTTGGATCTAGGAAGTGGTTAAAAGCTGCGTGCAGAGTTGAGGGATTGTTTTTAGTTGGCCTGGTTAGCGTGCGTCAAGTGCGAGCTGGTAAAAGTTTGTCACACTGGAATCAGAACTCATTCTTCTGCGTCAAGCACAACTTGTTAAAAGTTGGACGGGAGTAATTCATTCACACTGGTCGGCGCATCGCCTTTGTTCGCAGCTGAAAGCAGGGACGGTAAGCGTCTTATTTAATATACAAAGCATGATGCCTACCGATGTAGTTAAGTCACGTGTTAAACCGTCTCTCTCCTTGTTCTCAGCTGTGAGCTGGAGCAACGAGAGCTTTTCGTCCACACTGGCGACGTATTGCTGTTTGTAGCTGTAAACGGGGACGGTAAGCATCTGTTGTTGACTGTTGCGTGCAATTTAGAAACCCCCCCTATTGTAATTGTATCAATTATACTGTACCTCCAAGGTTTATTGTATATTTTGTTTATTTGTTTTGTTCTTTCCTTTTTGCCTTTTTCTTTGAAGGGTCTGACAAGCATTATTGTAACATTGTGCAGCACTTGCCCTAAGCCAGTCTCTAGCTTAGATGTCGTGTGGTTTCACATGTGTTTTGAGCTTGCTGTGTATAGAGTTTTCCTATTGGGGGTGCTGTGCTAACTGAGATTGAGGTATTTAATACACTGTGTTTCTGTGTGATAGCGAGGCCTTGCTGTTGGCCATTTGTGTGCCTCTGGACAGTATTATTTGTCAACCTTCAATATTTTAACCACATTAGTGGTGATAATAAACTGAAATACTATTTTTGTACACCAGTCTTTCCCTCTTTTTGAATCCTCTAAGATACCTGTTGAAGGGAACCAAGTGATGCTATTAAAGAATCATTAACATAATGTTACATATATAAAATATATATTTGTCTATATAAAAATATAGAATATATGTTGCTATTGCAGCTATTTTTTTTCTGCAGACAGGGTGACCATCCTCAATTAAGTTTCCCTCAGGACTTTTGTAAAAGTCAAAATATGACCACACCTCAGATTTGGTCCTCTTAATAGGCTGAAAAATCTAACAACAACAACATTGCGTGCTGCGCCTGCGTCAGATTGTTGTTGGCTGGACAGGATTTACAGTGAGTTATTAAAATCGTGATAATCAAACACGGTTTTAATGATAATTAAATTTTAAACGATAATACTAACCGTCAGTACATTTTATCGTGAAACTGGTAATTGTCCCATCCCGAGTTCGTACTTAGGTTGCAGATGTTGGTGGTTCTTCACTGGATGATGATATTCCTGATTTCAAATGAAGTGGCAATCCAGTACAATCTGTTTGGCCATCATGGCAAGAAGAGGTTTCGAGATCTGCACATTTTGAGGTCATATATGGTAAGTGTTTTATTGTTGCACTCCTATACATAAGTCAAGTGAATTTCATTTGTGTAATACTTTTAACAATACGCACACTAGTGCTGCATGATTAATTATATTTTAATCATGATCATAATTTGGAATTAATATTAGGAATTTTATTGTTTTAGCTATTGTCTTAAAGTGACAGCAGCTTTATTCCTGCTGTCTGTGTTTTTAATGTTAATTAAACAACATAAGAAATTACAAAATCACTCACTGCTCTTGACTGAATAGCTTTAGTAATTTCAATAATGTTAAATCTTTATTTAGTTTATACAGTGTAGAGCAGAGGTGCCCAATCCTGCTCCTGCCGATCGACTGTCCTGCTAGGGTTGCCAACCGTTCCGTATAATACGGAATCGTCCCGTATTTAAGGCATCAATGAAGCATTCCGTATGAAAGCCATACAGGACGAGTTTGTTCCGTATTTTCAGGCATACGCTCTAAATTTAGAATTAACCATTTCTTTGAGACAAATCTTTGATTTGCAAACATAGACATTCGCGGAAGGCTTTAAGACCCAGCAGAATTCTCTACCGGTTGTCGCTCCCGCTTCACAGCCATCGGGACTCGCACTAAACGGCAAATCCTTTCTTTCACTGTCAACGTTTTGATTCCGGCTAATCAGTATGGGCTACAAACAACGTGATTACTGTTCATGAGTCCAACATTCAGCAATGCAAGAAAACATGTAATCTACCTGAGGGAAGAAGTTATCAAAAATGTTTCACTATTGTAAGTTAATGTTAAATAAATAAAAACATTTGACATTAAATTAACTTTTACCGTAGGCTACTTGGATGGACCTCGTTATTGAAAGACAAAATAACCAATACAATCTCAAGCCCCAAAAGCAGCCCATACTAACCATCTAAGTTCTCTATCTGGAAAGTATGCACTTTTCATTTATTCATACATGGTTGCAAAAACATTTAGGCCTAGTTCAAAATGCTGTAATGTTCAGTTGTTGTGCTTTTAATTTTTATGTCATCTGACATCTATGTATCTTCCTGACAAAAAAAAAAAAAAAACTTTTATGTTTATTGTTTTGAATAGAGGTGTAACTTTGAAAATGGGTCAAATTCAACAATTTGAACATGGAGCCACATTATATCTATGGGATTGAACCATAAAGGGCCTTTAAAATGAAGATTACAAAAGAAAAGTTTATTAAGAATGAGAATATAGAAGGATAATAAGATATATTTATTACTTTTAGTTACAGGCACACAAACTTTGGAAAAAATACTATTTATAATGCACCAGTAATGTTCAATTGTGTTGATAGAAAAACAAAAACAGGGGGGAGCACGTGACTATGACTGGCTGAGGACGTGTTTTCGCTGAGCTCCCGCTCCCACACAAAATTAACTAGATTTCCTGCAACTTACTACACCCCTCTTAGCATAAAATAGCAACTACATAAGTGGCATCAAACAAGTGAACTTTGCTGGTGATTAACCATGTCGAAACAGACGAAAATTCAGTCACGGAAGTTGACAAATACTTCAGCTACTAATACTAGCTCAGCTAGCGACTCTCCATTACGAGACGATGGGCCTCTGCCTATTGTGGACACCAAGACTCTGATCCGCGAGGTAACGCAAAGTTTTACTAATGCCATGGACGAAAAGCTCTCTAAATTCTCAGAGACTCTAGAAAAAATCTCCTCAACTTTGGAGAGCCAGTCCAAACGCATCACCGCGGCGGAGCAGCGAGTTTCGGATGTGGAAGACACAGTTGCGGGGCTGGAGCTAAGAGTCGCCGAAGCAGAGAAGAAAATTAAGATAATGGCAGATAGCATGGACGATATGGAAAACCGGAGCAGGCGGGACAATATCCGCATCCTCAATCTGGAAGAGGGCACGGAGGGGAAACGTCCCATACAGTTCTTTGAATCTTGGCTCCCGACTGTACTCGGCTTAGAGGGTAGCCCCGGTACTAAAAGCCGTATTAAGATCGACCGGGCACATCGCAGCTTGGGATCACGGGGAGCGCGTCCACGTCCGGTGATTATTAAGCTTCACAACTCCAGAGACAAACCCAGGATAATGGCAGCACTGAGGGCGAAGCCGAACCTGGAGTACGAAGGCAAGAAGATCTTTATTCACCAAGACCTGTCTACCGCGGTTCGAGAGAGACGTCGCGCCTTCAATAGCGTCTGTCAAGCCCTCATTGACAAAGGTATCCGTTTCAGCATGCGATTCCCGGCTACACTCACCGTGAACCACAACGGTACGGAGCACAAATTTGAAACACAGAGAGTTGCAGAAAACTTTCTCAATACGCTGGAATAGAGTCAGACGATGACTCTGGTCTGTGATTCTCATCTGCTGGTTCGCTAAGGACTGAGTAAGTTGCAATATATATACAGAAGACAATATATTCTAAAACTATTACTACAGCAAACTAAAACAGTTTACATGAGAATTTAAATGGGTTCAGAGCCGAGTTGGCTCAACTATGTTTCGTCCTCTATTAAGAAACGAGGGATTTGATGTTACTGATAATATTGTAACTACAGGAGCTTTTTGCTGATCTGACTGATCAGAATAATATTGTGCTTGCTAACTTTATGTTGTGGGGGTGGGAGTGAAATATGGAAACTGTTTTGTTTTCCAGAAGCGATTACTCCTTTCAGCAGCATGTGCTCTTACAACACTACCCATTGGGTAGCTTTTTGTTTTTGTTTATTTTTATTTTTTTTCAGAGTTCTGACGTTCTCCCATCTGTTAGAGATGGGCATGTTTATCCCAGCACAATGTATCTGTCCAATAAGTGTGTACTCCAATGTGTGTGTGTGTTTTTTTTTATTTTTATTTTTTTATTTATTTTTTTTATTATTATTATTATGTTCTATCTACCCTAAATGGATCACTCTCACTTGCTACCCGATAAGTAGTCCATGTCATGAGTAACACAAAAATTATTACACTAAATGTCAAAGGTATCAATCATGTGGTGAAGCGGCGGAAAATTCTCTCCATGCTCAAAAAAGATAAGGTACAAGTGGCACTCTTACAAGAGACCCACCTCACTGATCTGGAACACTTGAAATTAAAGCGGGACTGGGTCGGTCAAATTTATTATTCTTCATTTAACTCAAAGAGTAGAGGAGTAGCAATACTTATCCATAAAAATCTTACATTTACGCTTGATAAAGTCATACAAGATACTGAAGGAAGGTATGTTGCTGTTACTGGGTGTCTGTATGGAGAACGTGTTCTCATAGGAAGCGTCTATGCTCCCAATACATTTGACAGCTCATTTTATTCTAAATTATTGGCTGACATCTCCTCAATTTGCCCTCCATATGTCATACTTGGAGGAGATTTTAACTGCGTTTTGGCCCCAGAAATGGACCACAGCCCACCTAAAACTCTACCCCCCACCAAAATGGCCCAAGCTACAAAGGGGCTCTGTTCAGATCTGGTTTTATTTGATGCATGGAGGGTAATTAACCCACAAGATAAAGACTTCACATTTTTCTCTCGCCCTCATCATTCTTTTTCAAGAATTGATTATTTTTTTGTCTCGAGATTAACCCTGGACAAGACTATAACCTGCTCTATTAATCCATGTGCCCTCTCAGACCATTCATCGGTCTCTATAGAACTCATGCCACCTTACTATAACCCCCTATCTAGGCACTGGCGTTTAAATACTTCTCTTCTAAGTGACCCTGCATTTTTAACATATTTGGAATCACAATGGGACCTTTTCATTTCAACAAATGATTCACCTGAGATCTCTGCGTCTACTCTGTGGGAAACAGGCAAGGCCTTCCTGAGGGGAGCCATAATTTCCTATACTGCTGCAAAGAGGAAAAGTCTACTGGCAAAACAAATAGAACTTGAGCAACAAATTATAGCTCTGGATAGGGACCTCAAGACCACAGCCTCATTATCTATACTTAAAAAATTAGAAGCAGCCCGCTCTGCCCTAGACCAACTTTTGTCTCAAAAAGCAGAATCTGCCATCTTTTTTGCTAAGCATAGATTATTCGAATCTGGCAATAAACCTGGGAGGCTCCTGGCTCGACTAGCCTGGATTTTATGTTTCTAAATGAAACTTGGCTAGAAGACAACTGCAGTGCAACTGTCCTCAATGAAACATCCCCTCCTAACTTCACTTTTATGAGTGTCTGCAGAACGGGTAGGAGAGGTGGGGGAGTAGCTGCTCTTTTTAAAGATGTCTATCAATGTAAGCAAATATCATTTGGTAATTACCCGTCTTTTGAATATCTGGGTATTGTGTTAAAAGGTGCTCCACGCATTTTACTTATAATTGTTTACAGGCCTCCAAAATACTCTTCAGCCTTTTCTGAGGACTTTACAGAACTGTTATCAACCATTTCCTCAGAGTTTGACTGTTTTGCTATTTCTGGAGATTTTAACATTCACATAGACAATGCAGAAAACAATATGGCAAAAGAAATCAAAACTGTTTTAAAAACTTTTGATCTGACTCAGCATGTACATGGACCGACACACAATCGTGGACACACTCTAGATTTACTTATCAGTAAGGGTCTAAACATTTCATCGATTGTTATTAAGGATGTAGCACTGTCTGATCATTTCTGTATTTTCTTTGATATATTGATCTCTCCTGCCATTGAAGCTAGATCTGTGTCTGTCAAGAAGAGATGCTTAAATGAGAACACTAGTGTACTATTTATGAAGGCTATATCTTTAGCACCATGCATATCTGCTGACTCTGTTGATTTTCTCCTCGATTCTTTTAACTCAAAAGTTAAAAGTGTAATTGATGATATTGCTCCTGTGAAAGTCAGGAAGAGTGGTAGACAAAAAGCACCTTGGAGAAACTCAACAGCAGTGCAAAATATGAAAAGACAATGCAGAAAAGCAGAGCGCATGTGGCGGAAGACAAAACTTGTAGTCCATTATAACATCTACAAAGACACCATCCATGCTTTCAATATAGAATTAGGCAAAGCTAGACAGACTTTCTTCTCAAATATTATTAACAGCAACTTAAACAACACACGCACTCTTTTTGCTACTGTAGAGAGACTGACAAACCCCCCGAGCCAGATTCCCAGTGAAATGCTCTCAGACAGCAAGTGCAGTGAGTTCGCTTCTTTCTTCTCTGAGAAAATCAATAATATCAGAAAGGTGATCAGCACATCCTTGAGTTGCACTGGGGTCAGACAGATCAGACCACAACCTGAGAAAGTAGTTACTATGTCTGATTTCAAAGAAATTGATGGCAAAATTTTAGAAGAAACCGTACAGCACCTTAAAACATCAACCTGCGCCCTTGACGCTCTTCCCACATCTTTCTTCAAAAGTGTGTTAAACAGCTTAGAAGCAGATCTGCTAGAAGTGGTAAATGCCTCACTTCTCTCTGGAAGTTTTCCAAACTCCCTGAAAACTGCAGTTGTCAAACCCCTCCTGAAAAAGAGTAATATGGATAAGACTATATTAAGCAATTATAGACCGATCTCAAATCTTCCTTTCATTGGCAAGATCATTGAAAAAGTTGTTTTTCAATCAGCTGAACAAATTCTTAAGCTCGAATGGATACTTTGACAATTTTCAATCTGGTTTCCGATCGCATCACAGCACAGAGACAGCGCTCATAAAGATAATTAACGATATTCGCTTAAATACTGATACAGGCAAATTATCAGTGTTGGTGCTACTCGACCTCAGTGCTGCTTTTGACACTGTCGATCACAACATACTTCTTGACAGGCTGGAAAACTGGGTGGGTCTTTCTGGGATAGTCCTAAAATGGTTCAGGTCATACTTAGAAGAGAGAGGTTACAATGTGAGTATAGGAGACCATAAGTCTGAGTGGACATCCATGACATGCGGAGTTCCTCAAGGCTCAATTCTTGCGCCACTCCTATTCAACCTGTACATGCTTCCAATGAGCCAAATAATGAGAAAGAACCAAATCTCTTACCACAGCTATGCAGACGACACACAGATCTACTTAGCCCTATCGCCTAGCGATTACAGCCCCATTGACTCCCTATTCCAATGCATTGATGAAGTAAACAGCTGGATGTGCCAAAACTTTCTTCAGTTAAACAAAGACAAAACTGAAGTCATTGCGTTTGGAAACAAAGATGAAGTTCTCAAGGTGAACGCATACCTTCACTCTAGAGGTCAAACAACTAAAAATCAAGTCAGGAATCTTGGTGTGTCTCTAGAGTCAGACCTTAGCTTCAGTAGTCATGTCAAAGCAATAACCAAATCAGCATATTATCATCTGAAAAATATTGCAAGAATTAGATGCTTTGTTTCCAGTCAGGACTTAGAAAAACTTGTGCATGCTTTCATCACCAGCAGGGTGGATTATTGTAATGGACTCCTTACTGGCCTTCCCAAAAAAGACCATAAGACAGTTGCAGCTCGTACAGAACGCTGCCGCCAGGATCCTAAGCAGAACCAGAAAATTTGAACACATCACACCAGTCCTCAGGTTTTTACACTGGCTTCCAGTCACATTTAGGATTGATTTTAAAGTATTATTACTGGTATATAAATCATTTAATGGCCTAGGTCCTAAATACATTGCAGATATGCTCACTGAATATAAACCCAACAGATCACTCAGATCATTAGGATCACATCAACTAGAAATACCAAGGGTTCACTCAAAGCAAGGAGAGTCCGCTTTTAGCTATTATGCCAGCCGCAGCTGGAACCAGCTTCCAGAAGAGATCAGGTGTGCTCCTACAGTAGCCACATTCAAATCCAGACTCAAAACACATCTGTTTAGCTTTGCATTTACTGAATGAGCATTGTGCCCACTGTTCTATATTAAAGTTCTAGTCTGAGAAAGAGCTAAGAATGTGAATGCTGGGCTAAGGAAAGTGAAAGAATGTGCAAGTAAATGAAAGAGAAAAGAAAGTTGATGCAGGGAAGTCATAAGAAGATTGAAAGAGAATAGAAAGTTGATAGATGGATTGAAAGAGAAAAGGAAGTTGATAGATGGTAAGTAAGATTGAAAGAGAATAGAAAGTTGATACAGGGAAGTCGTAAGAAGATTGAAAGAGAATAGAAGTTGATAGATGGTAAGAAGATTGAAAGAGAAAAGAAAGTTGATACATGGCAAGTCGTAAGAAGATTGAAAGAGAATAGAAAGTTGATAGATGGTAAGAAGATTGAAAGAGAAAAGAAAGTTGATGCATGTAAGTCGTAAGAAGATCCTTTTAAAAGAAAGATCTATAATAGCTACCGGTCGATATAAAATACGTCCGACTGTTTGCACTGTATTTTATTTTTTTATTTTATTTTCCAAACTGTGATTCAGGAAGATTTTATTAATTTTTAGGGCTGTCTGATTGGAAGAGATTTTGAAGGGGAACGGGAGAGCTTCACTCCGACGAGGCGAGTGAAGATTATCTATACTATGGAGAGTATAGAGGTTCGCTGTTAGTTTAAAACAGCAAAAGTGAAACGTGCTCTGTGGGGGCCCAGTGGGGCAATACTGGTGTGGTACACCACCCCAGCAGAGGACGTCCCTGGATTAGGTCCAGTGGCACCGCAAACCTGCTCAATCACTTCCATCTCAGATAGGGGTGATTATTAATTATCAGGGCTGTCTGATTGGAAGAGATTTTGAAGGGGAACGGGAGAGCTTCACTCCGACGAGGCGAGTGAAGATTATCTATACTACAGAGAGTATAGAGGTTCGCTGTTTGTTTAAAACAGCAAAAGTGAAACGTGCTCTGTGGGGGCCCAGTGGGGCAATACTGGTGTGGTACACCACCCCAGCAGAGGACGTCCCTGGATTGTAGGTCCAGTGGCACCGCAAACCTGCTCAATCACTTCCATCTCAGACACGGTTTTAATTATTCTTATTTCTTTTGATTATTTTAATTTCTTCTATGTAAAGCACTTTGAATTACCACTGTTTAGCTTTGCATTTACTGAATGAGCACTGTGCCACTGTTCGTCCGACTGTTTGCACTGTATTTTATTTTCTAAACTGTTTTAATTATTCTTATTTCTTTTATTATCTATGTAATTATTTTTATTTTTATTTCTTCTATGTAAAGCACTTTGAATTACCACTGTGTATGAAATGTGCTATATAAATAAACTTGCCTTGCCTTGCCTTGCCTAGCCAGGGACCAGACAGGGCCCTCATGTTATACCATCGCTTAGGGATAGTAAAGGCACAGAGCATTTCGAAACCAAAACCATGTGCAAAATTTTTAAGGATTTTTATCAAGAACTATATTCCTCTGAATGCCAAAACACTTCAGAGCAGAGGAAAAGATTTTTTGATGGAATACATCTTCCCACTTTAACTGAAGATTGTAGAAATGACTTATGTAGACCAATCACAGCACAAGAAGTTACAGAGACCATTAAATCACTACAGAGTGGGAAAGCCCCGGGTCCGGATGGATTCGGGCCTGAATTTTATAAAAAGCTGATTAAGCTGGTGGTTGGACCCCTGACTAACATGTTTACTGAATCGTTTGAAAGAGGCACGCTTCCACCAACTTTAAATCTGGCCCACATCTCTCTGATTTTAAAAAAAGATAAGCCTTCTGATTGCTGCAGGTCTTATAGACCAATAAGTTTGCTTGGTGTTGATTGCAAAATATTATCAAAACTCCTGGCTAGAAGGCTAGAGGAGATGCTACCTGTCCTAGTTAGACCAGACCAGACTGGATTTGTTAAAAATAGATATTCTGTCTCTAATGTTCGAAGGCTCCTAAACATAATACAATTTTCACATAGTACAAAGAAAAGGGTCCCTGGCTGTCTCATTAGACGCCGAAAAAGCGTTTGACCGGGTGGAGTGGGAGTACCTTTTTGATGTTCTTGATAAATTTGGGCTGGGGCTCGGAGTTTATTCAGTGGGTTAAGCTTCTATACAGGTCTCCTGCCGCCCGGGTTATGGTAAATGGCTCTGTGTCTGATATTTTTTCCCTTGAGTAGAGGTACACGTCAGGGTTGTCCCCTCTCACCGCTTTTATTTGCACTTGCTCTCGAACCCACTTGCTGAGACTATTAGGAATCACAATGGACTGTCCGGTGTAACTTTAGGAGACATTGAATACAAAATATCGCTTTATGCGGATGACATATTACTGTTTATCACCAAACCAGAGAATTCTATACCCGTTTTGGTAACAATTATAGGTCAATTTGGTCAAATTTCAGGGTACAAAATTAACTATGACAAATCAGAGGCCCTGCCACTGGGTGACTTTGGAGACCGTACAACCCTTCTTAATTTTCCATTTAGATGGTCGAGTGCTGGCTTTGTTTACCTGGGCGTCAGAGTATCAGCTAAGGTTGAAGAATTGTATAAATTGAATTTTAAGCCAACTTTGACAGCAGTTAAATGTGATCTTGAAAGATGGTTCGATCTCCCTCTGTCATGGATGGGCAGGATTAGCCTGATAAAGATGAACGTGCTTCCCAGAATATTATATCCAATGCAAATGCTACCACTTAGGATCACTAGAAGGGCTTTTTTAGGTATAGAAAGAGCTCTCTCAAATTTCATATGGCACGGAAAGAGGACCTAGATTAAAGATGAAAACTCTACAATTACCCATTAACAGAGGGGGTCAAGCCCTTCCCAATTTTTTGTATTATAACTGGGCCTGTCATGCACGTATAATATCCGGCTGGCTCAATCATTTTCTCCACCAGGAGGGAACCCTGGTGGATGCCTGGTGCTGTGCCCCCTTTCTCCCCCATCAGTCTTATTTCAATTAACAAAGGTGAAATCATGGCAGAGGTTAAAAATAATCCCATCATGCTTAACACTCTAAAGACTTGGCGTGATATCACTAAACATGTTGGTCAGAGAGGCTTTTCATTAGCATTACAACCTATAACCCAAAATAAAGCTTTTCCTCCTGGTGTGGGGAAAAGTATTTTCAATTATTGGTACTCAAAGGGGCTACGATTCGTGGGTAATTTATTTGAAAACAGAAATTTTATGTCATTTTCACAACTTCAAAATAAATACCAAATACCACACAACCACTTTTTTGGTTTTCTTCAGGTTAGACATTTTGTACAGTCCAATCTTGCACTCTCAACAGACCAATCAATAGAGAGTCCAATTGATGGCCTCCTCCTTACTTTTAATTCAATTGCTTCCAATGACAGAAAATTTATCTCACTCTTTTATGGAAAACTGTACTCTCTTAATTGTGCCAATGTTAACAAAAGCAGGGAGTCATGGGAAAAGGATTTGGAGATTGA
The DNA here is from genome assembly GCA_033366665.1 of Phoxinus dragarum. NCBI lineage: Eukaryota > Metazoa > Chordata > Actinopteri > Cypriniformes > Leuciscidae > Phoxinus > Phoxinus dragarum. The sequence goes on from JARPMJ010001389.1 coordinate 149,991, forward strand.
TCTTGATATTGATATCTGGTCAGATGCATTTGAATCTGTTAAGAAACTGTTTATGTGTAATAGACTTAGAGAGAGTCAGTACAGGATATTGCATAGATTGCAGCGCACTCCTCATTTTCTAAACAAGATCAACCCTCAAATCTCTCCCCTCTGTAGGAAGTGTAAGAAAGAAGTAGGGACCTACTATCATTGTATTTGGCAGTGTCCCTTAATACTCAGGTACTGGAGGAATATTTCTCAGGAGCTAAGTTCAATTTTTCACAAAACAGTTAAATCAGAACCAGTCTTGTTCCTTCTGAATATACATTTAGAGCAGCTCTCTCTATCTGCAGGGCAACTGTTGTTAATGGGTAAACTCTTACTTCTAGCAAGGCGTTGTGTTTTGTTCCAGTGGATTGAGGAAAAACCTCCCTCGGTCACACAGTGGTACAGAGAAATATTTAAGGTTTTTCCTCTGGAACGCCTCAGTGCCATACTAAGGGGCAATGCCAATTTGTTTTATAATGTTTGGCAACCTTTTCTTGACTTCCTTCCTGGTGATCTTGCTGGTTTGCTGCAGGATGGGAGACCACATTTTGTCTTCACCAATAAGTCATAAATTCTTTTGAAATTTCCTTTTTTTTTTTTTTTTTTTTTTTTTATGTATGTATGTATGTGTTTTGTTGTAAACAATAATGTAGGTTATGTGATGTAACATGTGATGTGCAATTTGTGTGTGTGAATAATTTCCCCCTGTTTTGTATGTTGGTAATAGCTGGGCTTGTTTGTTTATTGTTTGTGTAAAATCAATAAAAAATATATTTTCAAAAGAAAAACAAAAACAAGATACATTTCTAGTTTCAACATTATTTGTTCTTCAGAAAATGTGCGACCCTTAAAAATGTGTACTAATTTACTCATGGAGCCACATTAATATCCCTATATATTGGGAACCATATTCTGCCTTAAAAATTAAGAAACCAAAAGAAAAGTTTGTTAAAAATTAGAATCTAAAATGATATTAAGATATTTTTAATATGAGTTGCAGGTATGCAAATGTAACCGAATTAATAAGATGAGTGGTGGTGATTGACGGTTGTGAGCACCAATCAGCAAGGAGGATCCACTATTTAAGAGCTGGTTGGTTATGGCCTGGGATGCGTCACGTCCGGCTCCTCCCCGTTTTCCGTTGTTGAGACAGCCTGTCTTTTCTCCTCCCTGGTTCCCTCGGCTTGTTTTAATTGGATGCTAAGACTACTAACCTCTCATTATTCCCAGTATCTCAGCTGAATGGCAGTTCTATGAATACCGTATACCCATGCCTGTAAAGGGATAATAGAGCTCATCTCCATTTTTCGTCGCCGGGGTCCCACGGGTGACGGTCTCTTGTGGTGGTGGTGGTGCTCCTCCTACTGTTGCCGTGCCACACTTGTGAAGTGTTTTGGTTGCGTAATCTGAGTGCACGGTGGTGTGTGTGTGCAAGTGTGCTTTTGCTTAACTAGCTTAGTGACCCCTTCTCCGTGGTGAACCCCGGCCCCCTAAGGTTGTATTTCTTTTCTTTTCAGTTGTGTAATTAATAGTGATGTGAATCGTTGTATGTCACCTGCTGTTTTTGTTTGTCCTAAAGCCGATGTCAGCCATGCTTCTCTTCCCGCAGTGCTTGTCCTAAAGCGGTCCCTTCATCACTTTTCTGACCAAAAGCTCCAACATCCACCACAGTAAATTTATACCTTGTATCCACAACCGCCAGAAGTACAAGAGTATGTTTCCTTTTAATTAAAATGCACCCACATAGTTGGGGAAGTTCCACCTCTCCTTGAAGCCAAAGGTGATCTCCTGCCAATCAGCAGTCTTTTGTACAGGCAGAATGTCATCCACCAGGCAGTCCCAAATGGACACATCTTGTACAGTGCCTGTCACAGTGGAGATGCCCACTCTGTAACTAGAAGCAATGGTGGTGTGGGAGTCACCAGTTGCCAGGTATCTGAAACTAATGACATTATAATGTTCAGTAAAATCTAACTATCAGCACAATTAAAACGGCAAAACTTTTAACCACCTCCAATTAAGAAACTGATGTGTGGGCGGGAGCAGGCTAAAGACACGACCACAGGACTCCCGCAAAATATAGCCTACTGTATATGTAGCCTATGAAATAAAAGTAATTTTTTGTATCACATTTTTCAATATAAATCACCCACCTCAGAAAAATTGCCAGGCGCTCCATTGAAGAAATTGGCTCTCGGTACGGATCCTTGAGATTCTAGGTCCGATTTGCAAACTTTCAAACTGCTCCATATTGAGCAGGAAGTACACCTGGAACCTCCTTCGCAAGCCTGAATTCCCCAAACTGTTCTCTGGACCTGAGGGTTTCATGCATCGACAGCCACTTCTTCCATGCTGCTTTCTTGCTTCTTCTTCTTCTTACTAGCAGGGCTAGTGCTATTGCTCACTTCTTTGGGGACAGATACATATTTTGCTGCTGACTGGATGGAGGAACAAGAATCAAATAACTAGACGTATAGAACTCTCGTTAAAAGTTTTGAAAACTCTGCCTACTTTGCCCTGGCCAGCGTAACGCAAATCACTCATCCTCCCACCAGCCAGCGGTTCGAGGACGCAATGCATCCGTCCTCAAGATTGGTTTGCAGCGATCGACCTGAAGGATGCATACTTTCATGTCTCGATTCTCGCTCGACACAGGCCTTCCTGCGCTTTGCTTTTGAGGGTCGAGCATATCAGTACAAAGTCCATGTGTGTTCACGGAAGTCACGGAGGTGGCCCTTGTTCCTATGAGAGAACAAGGCGTTCGCATCCTCAGACGACTGGATTATACTAGCACAGTCCCGAGATCAATTATGCTAATACAGAGACATGGCACTCAGTCACCTCAGCCAGTTTGGTCTTCAGGTCAACTGGGAAAAGAGTAAACTCTCCCCCGTGCAGAGGATCTCTTATCGGTATGGAGTTGGATTCAGTGCTGAACTGCTCGGATACGTTCAAAGGCAGGACAGCAGTCCAACTGAAATTGTTTCAGAGGCTCCTCCATATGGCAGCCACAGCGGCAGTAACACCGCTCGGTTTGCTACATATGAGACCACTTCAGCACTGACTTCATGGCTGAGTCCCGAGATGGCCGTGCAACGTGGCACTCACCGGGTGATACTGACACCGGCGTGTCGCCAAACCTTCAGCCCATGGTCAGACCCTTCATTTCTACAAGGAGTACCGCTAGAACAAATGTCCAGGCATGCTGTGGTGCCTCTGCCACTGGCTGGGGGGGCCACGTACAACGGGCATGCGGTCTTTGGGATCTGGACGGGTTCCCAACTACGTTGGCACATTAACTGCCTCAAATTGCTAGTATTACATCTTGCTCTGAGGTGCCTAAATAAGCTACTACAGCACAAAGATGTATTGGTCCGTATGGACAACATTGCGACTGTTGCCTACATCAACCAACAGTGCCCCATTCAAGCCTTTGCAGTCAGTAGATTTAAAGATTCTGTCTATGAAGCCTTTGCTGTTAGTTGCATTGGCCTCAATCAAGAGGATAGGGGACTTGCAGGCATTTTCGGTCTACGAATCGTGTCTAGAGTTCGGGCCAGGTGACGCCCATGTGGTACTGAGACCCCAGCCTGGCTAGTTCCCCAAGGTTCCTACCACTCTCTTCAGGGACCAGCCAGGTGGTAAAGATTCAGCCCGGGCTTCGCTCTGTCCCGTCCGCCCTCTGCGCAGACTAGCTCTTTGTCTGTTACGGATGCCAGCAGAAGGAAAAGGCTGTCTCCAAGCAGAGGATGGCCCACTGGATAGTGTATGCAATCGCCTTGGCTTATCAAGCACAAGGCATGCCTTGCCCACTCAGGTTGAGAGCCCACTCTACTAGAAGTGTTGCATGGCGCCTTACTAACAGATATTTCTAGAGCTGCAGGCTGGGCAATACCCAACACGTTCCCTAGATTATATAGCTTGCGTGTCCTCTTGCACCACAAACGGGTAGAGGCACATACACCCTGACTTTTTGTCAGCTTGATGAGCATAACTGCGCTTATTCTCCAGAGAGTTCCCACTTGGGTAAAGCCTGTTGAGTCCTCCGTCACCCTCGGTAGTCGGACGTGGCGGAGCGTCTGGCGCCAGGTCTGTTTCCGTTGGATCCATGAGAACCGGTACTAGGCTGGGTGCTCTTGTGGGACCCAGAGGGGATCCTATATGTGCATTATTCCACGGTATAGCTTCTAAACGGAAGCCTGTGTCTTTCCCTTGGGGAAGCCCCCCTTGTGAGGCTAGAGCCGCCCCCGAAACATTCCATATGTAGTTCGCCCCTATGGGGTTAGTCCATATGTTAAACTCCACATAACTCCCTGGGGGTAGGATGTGGCTTCCGCAGCATTCTTTTTCCAGTGAAAGGGGCACGCTTTCCCAGTATTATCCAATAGTCTCACTGAATGGGTCTTGTGGAACAGCAGTGATTGACAACCCTGTCCCATCGTAAGCCCTAATAGGCAGGAGGGATCAAGAGCTAATGCATGGCACTGGAAGGGGGCAGCAGTTGTGGCGCTTTGGTAGGGATTCCCTTTTGTCAGTCACCAACGTTGAACGTGACAGACTGAACGGGAACGTCTCTGTAACGTATATAACCCTCATTCCCTGCTTTGTACCCTGCTGAGTGGCCGGGTCACCGGCTAGGCTTCTCAGCGAAAACCTGGAGATGCGATGCACCTGCTTGCTCATTGTATACACGCGCTGCGAGGTGGAGCAGCTGATGCAATAACCGTTTTGTTACACTCGAAGTAGATTGGCCTCTCTAGCGAGATTCCTACTCATTGATCACTGATGTAGCGTCTCTGTTACCTCCTTCAGGGAACGAGGGTTACATACGTAACTCAGATGTTTTTTCTTCAGTCTCACCTGTGTTCGTGAGAAAACCTCTCTGCTGCCAATCTCCTCTTAGGTCATGCACAACATACCATAGGAACAACGGAATTCTGTATAGATGTTAGCTGGTTTGTGGTTTGCCAACTCACATTTTATTGACCAAAGACATCTCAGTCTGTAGTTATAGCTCAACCTGCCTTGCATTCTTCATTGTCCAAAAAAGATAAACGGTGTAGAAAATCAAATTATTATTATTATTATTTTTACCCTTAAAAATCTTCTCTATCTCTGCACCGTCTTGACCATCTGGAATTATTCACTTCAATGCAACATATGTTCTAACATTCTTACAGCAATTAGATGTTTTCTATACACCTCTATTGATCTATCCATCTAAAAAGTTGTTAAATTATTTTTCCTCTTTCAAATACTGATTATAAAATTAGTTACATGGTAAAACTATTTATAAATATCTAGTAACACTGACTGACAGTTTATCATATAATTTAGATGATTTATAATTTATAATAACCTGACTTAATCACTCTCTCAGAGCCTGACAAGATTGTTTCCCTGTGTTTTGATTTCATTAACACACTTATAATTTTAGTTATTTACCCTTTACTGTTAGTAATGTGCACATAAAACATACTTCAGACTTTGTTAAAATATTTTCTTAATAATAAGTGAAACAGACATCTCTAGTGTTTTAGCAAGCTTTAACAATTGAACCCTTCAAAAAGTCCCCTCTCCTCGTACATCACCTCATAACACAGGTAACCCCTGTTTTTAATCCTCTTTACTTTTCATCATTCTCTGAGTAACTTTAACTAGATTTCCCTCGTGAGGCCTTTCTGGCCCCCACGGAGGTCTTGGATATAAATCAGGAAATTCATCATCGTCATTCAGTCTGATCATTTGATAACCAACTAAGTTGGACACAGTAGTTTTGATTATTTAAAAAATGCAAGGCCAAACATGTTTATTAAAATGATAATAATAACTACACATTCAATCATAACTCCCACATATTCAGCCTTTTTCATTAACCCATTATTCCATGACCAGCTCCATATTATCATCTCCTTTTTCCTAACCATATTTTGGTTCCTATTATCAGATTCTCTGGTTTTATTCTTAGATAAATTCGCATGTTTCCAACATGTCTTAATTACAGAAAAATATATTCCATATTTATGTTTACATTATTTAATCTATGTTGATTATATGAAATGTATAAATTGTATCTTAATTTTAATCACGGTTTCATCAACCAATTGCCTGAAATGAATAAATAAGAAGCAAATATGGCAGACATATAATCAGGACATGGAGGCGCCCGTGCAATCTCTTGCATTGCATTTCATAGAGAAGACTTTACTCTGTGAAAATATCATAGCCAATAGGCTATACTAGGGACTTTAGCCGTTAAATATCTTTGCTGCATTGGATCAGTCTCCTTTCTAGAACAGCCAAGAGCTTTCTAGCCTCGCTCATTTCTGACACCATTTGTTATGGAAATATTAATATTCAGTTATATGTGGTAAGTATGCAATAAACCAGATAGACCAAACCGTGTCTTTCTTGAGTTTTATTCTTGCAAGAAGGCCATTCACACAGAGACATCAGAGATTTCTGCCGTGAAAAGACAACCTCGCCTAGTGCGGGGTGTTTTTATATACGCACACACATTACCATATTAAGAAATGGAAAAGTACTCAAGAGTTCAAAATCTCAAGTCTAGCTCCTGGAAAAGATAGTTTCAAGGATGTGCAGCTGTGTCCATAGCCACAAAAACAAGTTGTTGTAACTTCTTATTAGAGCCTGCCAGTAAATTTCCACATAAGCTAAGCAGACTCCATACGAATCATATAAAGTGCAAAACAGAAAGAAATGCTAAGAAAGAAATTTTCCACTACACCTGCCAAAAAAAATTGAAATAATTGCTACATGACTAGAGAAAACGGGGGAAAAGGCTTTGCCAAATAGGTGTGAAAACTTCAATACCTATACTGCAATGTTGCCGCCCAAGGCAACTCCCAGCAGTCTGCTATGGATGCGCTTAACCAGAGTCAAATAGCACCTTGCTTTAGTAGGAAATGGTTCTTAGCAAATGTGTAGTCATAACTGTTTTCTTCCTGGGTGCAAGAATTCAAAGAGTAAACGTATAGCGTAAGTGAGTTACTTAGTTACTTTCGGTTGTAGCAACCAACCACGTTGTAGGCAATGGCAAAAGGCTGCAAAGAATCGTATATATGGAGAGGATGCTACGACGGAAAATCTGAAAAACTCTGTGTTTGCAGTCAACAATTCAAACAAGATGACTACCAACAGTTTTAGGCCAAACAGAAAGAAACTGCCCTTCTGTCAGTTCCCCACGAAGCAAAATGCTGTCACGTACAGGTAAGAAAGCTGTTGTCATAGTGTTCCATTTTTACCATAAAAATGATGTTTAAAGAGTAGACATAAAACAGTTATTTATGGGTTGGTTTATACCTTTTATAGGGTAGGTTTATAACCTTCTGTTGATTTGACTGTCCTTGGGTGGGGATAAAATAATGTGGAAGTATAATCTACAGTTTTCACAAAAGCCCAGACATTTGTTGACAAATAAATGTGTATTTCTCGGTTCAGGCAATACGGAGAACGGCTAAACATTTTTCATTTGCAAGTACTACCAATATTGTAAGAGTACAAAACAGCTTTTTATCAGTGACTGTTCATTTGATACACACATTTTAGTTGTGCAGTGAAACTTTTTCCACCGTCAAATCACCTTTATTTATATAGCAATTTATACAATACAGATTGTTTCAAAGCAGCTTTGCAGTGATAACAGGAAAATTATGCAGGTATAATGCTTCTCTACGGTGTGAATTCTCATGTGTTTTAAGGTTTCCTTTTTGATTGAAACTCTTTCCACACTGTTGGCAGGTGAAAGAGCTCTCTCCCGTGTGAATACTCAAGTGCCTGTTAAGGGTTCCTTTTTGAGTGAAGGTCTTTCCACACTGATGGCAGGTGAAAGAGTTATCTCCAGTGTGAATTCCCATGTGGATTTTAAGGTTACATTTTTGAGAGAAGCTCTTTCCACACAGTTGGCAGGTGAAAGGCTTCTCTCCAGTGTGATTTCTCATGTGGGAATCAAGGGATTTTTTATATGTGAAACTCTTTCCACACTGAGGGCATGTGTAAAGCTTCTCTCCAGTGTGAAGTCTCATGTGGAGTTTAAGGTTTCCTTTTTGAGTGAAGCTCTTTCCACACTGTTGGCAGGTGAAAGAGTTCTCTCCAGTGTGTATTCCCATGTGGATTTTAAGGTTTCCTTTTTGAGTGAAACTCTTTCCACACTGTTGGCAGGTGTAAGAACTCGCTCCAGTGTGAAGTCTCATGTGGATTTTAAGGTTTCCTTTTTGAGTGAAGCTCTTTCCACACTGTTGGCAGGTGAAAGAGCTCTCTCCAGTGTGAACTCGCATGTGCCTGTTAAGGGTTCCTTTTTGAGTGAAGCTCTTTCCACACTGTTGGCAGGCATAAGAGCTCACTCCAGTGTGTATTTCCATGTGTATTTTAAGGTTTCCTTTTTGAGTGAAGCTCTTTCCACACAGTTGGCAGGTGAAAGGGTTCTCTCCAGTGTGATTTCTCATGTGGGCATCAAGGGATTTTTTATATGTGAAACTCTTTCCACACTGAGTGCATGAGTAGGGCTGCTCTCCAGTGTGAAGTCTCATGTGGATTTTAAGGTTTCCTTTTTCAGGGAATCTCTTTCCACACTGATGACATGCAAAACAGTTCTCTCTCGAGTGAATCTTCATGTGGTTTTTATAGTGTACTTTACGTGTGAATCTCTTTCCACACTGGTCACATCTGAATGGTTTTTCTCCACTGTGACTGTTCATGTGATACTTAAGGTTTAGTGCTGCTGTGAAACTCTTACCACACAGTCTGCAGGTATAAGGCTTCTCTCCACTGTGAATTCTCATGTGTTTCTTAAGGTTTCCTTTTTGCGCAAAACTCTTTCCACACTGAAAGCAGGTGAAATAACTTCCAGTTACTGTCTTCAGAGCTGTTTGTCGTGAGGAAGTCTTGTCAGTCTGTGAGCAACTAAATGCTTTTTCTCGAGTTAAAGCATGATGTTTCTGGTACAGGTCTTTCTCTTCTTTTTCATTCAGGTCTTCACACTCCTCTTTCAGTGGCATCAGGTCTGAGTGAAAAAGAGACCTAAAAGTTAACCCCAGTTTAATGGCACAAAGCAACAAACATTTAGACATGCAAGGCATCAAAGTCAACAAAAAAGCATCAAAACCAAAAACGTGTATGTTAGATCCCATAACTACTAAGACACTGAAAGAGGTGCAGAGAAACGCCTCGTCAATAGTCAAATATTTGCTTTGTTTAGGACATGTCCAAAAACTTCAATCAAACCCTTTAAAAAAACGGTTACATTTTGATGGTCTCTTTTACACATTCTGTTGACTATAGGTAAAGATGCACCTACAGGTCTACAAACTCTTGAGTATTAATACAGATACAATAACTTGACATGTACTTACAAAGTTACTTGCAGTCAGTCAAATGTTTGAGGGACCATCAAAATAAAGGGTTAGCAGATATTAAGCAGTCTACTAATACTCTAATGAGAGTTGGTGGACACATAGGTGCAACGTTACTTAGTCAACAGAATGTTCAAAGGGGACCATCAAAATAAAGTGTAAACACACACACAAATTAACTTCTATTAAATTCTGGCAAAACACAATCATTAGTTATTGGATCAAAACCTCTGCAAAAAAGATTCTATATCCTGATCGATTTACTGTTATTTGGTTTTCTAAAGTTAAGAAATGTTGTGTTCTTCTGATTTCTTACATTTGTAGAACAGCCTTCTTCCAACTTAAAAAAGTTGCGATAAATAAGCTCAAGTTGGTTTTAAAAAATCAGCATCTAGAGTGTTTAACCCTTGTGCATCAATTAAAAAAAGTTACACATAGCTACATAAAAACTGTCAAAAAACTGTCATAAAAATTTGAAGCTTGGGAGCACAGGCTTACATTTGGTATCATTTTAAAGAAGACCCTTGGTAGATTATTGCTGAAGTAAAAAAAAAAATATATATATAAGTAAATCAAATTTTTTTTAAATTTGTTTTTAGGTTAATCAAAATTATTTATGAACATTTTTATATAAAATATATATTTTATGAAACAAGTTGAACTCTAAAACGGCAAGAAAATCAAAGCCATATCTCTAAACAAGTTGTGATCCAAATTTGAGGTTGATATCTCAAAAAATGAGCTTTTGGTAAGATCTTGTTTGGGCGCAGTAACAGATTTTCCCTATTGGATGCCAGCAAAACTCCACTGGTGAATACAGTAATTGTATTTGTGATTTGCAGTTGAGTTTCTCTTTCAATATTAGAAACACACATCTTTTTTTATAACGCACATACCAACCACACTCTGACATCCATACCAACACAACCACACAATTATTGTTGCATAATTTATCCAATTGGCTCTATAATATGCCGAAGCAGAAAACAGGAATAAAGCGAGTATTTTCTTTATAGGCCAAACCTGAAAAAATGGCACCATCCGATTAAAAAAAATAGTAAAAAATTTGAAGCCTTGCCAACAGAATGAAAGCCTCTTAACAAAGATTGCATCATTTTATAGTTAAACGGCCCTGAGATTAAAACATTCAGTTTTAATGGGTTTCAATGGAGACATTTTTGTCCAAAAGGCGCTGAGAGGAAGTATTTTGTGTAACTTGTGCAAAATAGATTTTTTAAAGGAATTTTTTTTTTAATTTTGTGAAAATTTACGGTGAATTTAGCTGTAACATCTCCCTACAACGTTCTCACTGCAGTATTCTCTGATCGTTGATTCGCTGAAACCCTTGCACCTGATACGTCAGTTGCGTGTGAGAAGTTCAGAGAAAGTTCAGACAGAGCATAGGTTCAGAGTCGGAGCCCACTGATGCGCGTTTGAAAGTTTGCGCACCAGAACATTTCATATATATATATATATATATATTAGGGCTGTCCGTTAAACGCGTTATCAACGGCGTTAACGCAAACCCATTTTAACGGCGTCAATTTTTTTATCGCGAGATTAACGCCTAGCAAACTTTGTAGTTTTTTTCACATGCTTTTGCAACTCCCCCTTCATTATTTTTCTGCTATCCGAAGTGCCAAAACATCATATGGGGCGACCGTCCAGCCTTGACTTTTGTTAGGACAACTGGTTTAAAAACAGTTTAAATCAACTTAAATATATCCATTTTCCTAGTTGGCATAATTTCAAACATGTTTTACATCCATTGACAAAACTATAAAGCATTTGCACATATATTTCTATCATGATATACAAACAAATGTTGTCCGAATTAAGTTGATTCTATTCATATCATCCGAGGCGACCAACAAACCACAATTTTGGGACCTTTATTTTGAAAAACATCTCAAGGATGGGATATTTCATCAGCCAGACACAAGTGAAGAACCCCTGGAAACAACTGTAAGGTAAATCAGTCTCTCTCATATAGTAAGAAAAAGCTGTTTTTTAACTGCTGTAATGTCGTAGTCACTTTTTGTCATCATGTGGGGCGACCAACACAAAACTGTGAATTATAAAAAAAATTCCCACAAATCTATATTTTGATGATAAATTTGATAGTGCTTTGTCACTAGAATAAGCTAGTTTGGTTTCTGAGGCTAACTGTTAGCCTGTTATACTTGAGTGAACTTGAAAACATCATATGGGGCGACCGAGTATCATGTGGGGCGACCACTGCTGAGTGTTTTAAATGATAGATATATGTCCTATATTTGTAGTTTTAATTTTGTAAATTTGTAGAGTTAATTGTTTAAGCATAATTATTTGTAATTGTTTAAGCATAATTATTTGTATATTTTAATTATTTGTATATTATATACAAAATATGTATATATATACATATTCAGCCATTTTCCATTCCTTTTATAGGGATAAACATTTATTTTTTGTTGTAGTACAATCCCTACAGGAAAAATGTAACAAACTAAAAAAAAATAAAAAAAAAATACACAATGACATTCTATTTATGTGACTATACATGTATTAGTCATTTAAAACAAGTTTTAACCTATTTCCTAGATGGCACGATTAACAAGCAAAGAGAAGACTGCTCGTTATAAACGGAAAGTCAACTCCGACCCTGCAGCAAGAGCAGAGTATCTTGCAAAGAAAAGAGAGAGGTAAAGAAAAAGAGCTTCTGTAGCAGTGAGCTAGAGTCACTAGAGCTACAGAAAGTAGGAGACCAGGGTAGATCAAATAAACAGTTTAGACTGTATGCTACAATGAGCTATTAAAGGCAGGTCTACAGACCTAGCTATCAGGCAGGTCTACAGACCTACAGAGCTGCCAGCCAATTCAAGATGGCCGCCAGGGTGCAGCCACAGTGTTTGGCAGGTCCTGTGTGTCTGCCACAAAAGTATATCAAAAACCCTTGGATTTTGCCATACTTGTCTGGTCTTCTTCTGTCCTTCTACCTCCTCTTGAGTTTAACGTGTCCAAGGAAAATGGATAACTTAACTCTCTATCCAGCAAAGAGTAGCCAACATCTTCTGTATGCAAGAATCCTGGATTGTGGAGATGCTAGGCCGCCCCCAGGTAAATTTGATCAAACAGCATCTAGAATCTGGGGTTGTGAATCTTTTGATGATAATACTTCTGGCTGGTGATGTTGAGCAAAACCCTGGACCTGTTTTAAGTCCTGTGCTACAGCTACACCCTGCGCTAACACCACCTCTGCTACCTGGGCTACAACAGCTCCCTGGGCCAATTCCACCTCTGCTACCTGGGCTACAACAGCTCTCTGGGCTAATACCATCACTGCTACCTGGATTACAGCAGCTACCTGGACTAATTCCACCATTGCTACCAGGGCTTCAGCAGCTTCCTGGGCTAATTCCACCTCTGCTACCTGGGCTACAGCAGCTTCCTGGGCTAATTCCACCTCTGCTACCTGGGCTACAGCAGCTACCTGGACTAATTCCACCATTGCTACCAGGGCTTCAGCAGCTTCCTGGGTTAATTCCACCTCTGCTACCGGGGATACAGCAGCTTCCTGGACTAATACCACCATTGCTACCGGGGCTTCAGCAGCTTCCTGTGCTATTTCCACCTCTGCTACCGGGGCTTCAGCAGCTTCCTGGGCTAATTCCACCTCTGCTACCTGGGCTACAGCAGCTCCCTGGACTAATACCACCATTGCTACCGGGGCTACAGCAGCTTCCTGGGCTAATTCCACCTCTGCTACCTGGGCTACAGCAGCTTCCTGGGCTAATTAAACCTCTGCTACCGGGGCTACAGCAGCTTCCTGGGCTAACGCCACCACTGCTGGACCCTATTACAACTAAGACCAGTATGTCACCACAACCCATCATACGCATGCGTACACAGAGGAACCCTGTATTTAAAAAACATCGATCGTGTAAGTTATTTACAACCTGTGTGTCTGCCACAAAAGTATATCAAAAACCCTTGGATTTTGCCATACTTGTCTGGTCTTCTTCTGTCCTTCTACCTCCTCTTGAGTTTAACGTGTCCAAGGAAAATGGATAACTTAACTCTCTATCCAGCAAAGAGTAGCCAACATCTTCTGTATGCAAGAATCCTGGATTGTGGAGATGCTAGGCCGCCCCCAGGTAAATTTGATCAAACAGCATCTAGAATCTGGGGTTGTGAATCTTTTGATGATAATACTTCTGGCTGGTGATGTTGAGCAAAACCCTGGACCTGTTTTAAGTCCTGTGCTACAGCTACACCCTGCGCTAACACCACCTCTGCTACCTGGGCTACAACAGCTCCCTGGGCCAATTCCACCTCTGCTACCTGGGCTACAACAGCTCTCTGGGCTAATACCATCACTGCTACCTGGATTACAGCAGCTACCTGGACTAATTCCACCATTGCTACCAGGGCTTCAGCAGCTTCCTGGGCTAATTCCACCTCTGCTACCTGGGCTACAGCAGCTTCCTGGGCTAATTCCACCTCTGCTACCTGGGCTACAGCAGCTACCTGGACTAATTCCACCATTGCTACCAGGGCTTCAGCAGCTTCCTGGGTTAATTCCACCTCTGCTACCGGGGATACAGCAGCTTCCTGGACTAATACCACCATTGCTACCGGGGCTTCAGCAGCTTCCTGTGCTATTTCCACCTCTGCTACCGGGGCTTCAGCAGCTTCCTGGGCTAATTCCACCTCTGCTACCTGGGCTACAGCAGCTCCCTGGACTAATACCACCATTGCTACCGGGGCTACAGCAGCTTCCTGGGCTAATTCCACCTCTGCTACCTGGGCTACAGCAGCTTCCTGGGCTAATTAAACCTCTGCTACCGGGGCTACAGCAGCTTCCTGGGCTAACGCCACCACTGCTGGACCCTATTACAACTAAGACCAGTATGTCACCACAACCCATCATACGCATGCGTACACAGAGGAACCCTGTATTTAAAAAACATCGATCGTGTAAGTTATTTCAGACTTTTAATCAAGCCAGAACTATATGGGATCCACAGTGTAAAAACAAAGGGCCATCTGAACATACGCAGTATGGCCCCTAAGAGGGAGCAATTGGAGCATCTTCTCATTAACTCAAATGTAGATTTTTTGGGACTTTCAGAAACTTGGCTTAAACCATCTTCCCCACAAGCAGTGGTATCATTACAAGGTTACAATATATTTAGAAAGGATAGGCTTCAAGGAAAAGGGGGGAGGGGTGTTACTGTATATGAAGGACTCTTTAAAATGTACACAAATAATTTGGCCTAATGAAATCCCAATTGAATGTGTTGGAGTTAAAGTGTCACTCTCAGCAGAAATGTAATTTACTGTTTTATGTCTTTATCGCCCACCTTCAGCAAAAGTAGATTTTTATGATCAATTTAAGGCACTTCTGAGTTGTTGTGACTTTAATAATGAGGTTATTCTAATGGGAGACTTAAACGTAAATTGGGACAACAAAAGTGACAGAAAGAAACTGAAAGAAATTACAGATAATTTTGGACTAACACAAATGATCAGTGATCCCACTAGAATAACAAATCGTTCTAAAACTCTAATAGACCTGGTGTTCTCTAACAAACTAGATAGAATGTTAAAAACATACAATTTCTTGACTGGCTTGTCTGACCACAATGCCATATTCTTCTCTAGAAAGCTGACTAAAAAACGATTGAGAAGTGTCAGTAAAAGCACTAATATTAAACAAACATTTATTCCAAAGAGCCAAGAACAACTTTTAACTGTAGCTCTAAATAATTTTGATTGGTCTAGCATACTATCTTGTGATGACACTAACAAATGTTGTGATCTACTATACTCCTCTATTAAAGGGGTTCTGTCTCAGTTTCAGAAAGCAGGCCATTTAAAGAAAAGAGTTTATTCCTTGCCTTGGATCAATAGTGAGTGTAAACAGCTTATGACACTCAGAGACAAATTACTTAAAAAATCATTACAATCTGGATTAACTACTGATCGATTACATTTTGTAACCGCAAGGAATAAAGTCACACAAACTTTGAGAATGGCAAAAGCTAATTTTTTCATGACTGTAATTAATGGTGCCAAAGGAAATTGTAAGCTAATTTGGGAAAATATGAACAAACTCCTTGGTAAAAATAGGCACAATGTTGATAAAGACCTTGAACTCAAATTTGCCAATGAATTGGTATCAGAGCCTCTCAGCCTAGCAACTAAATTAAATGATTATTTCCAAAGTACCGTTGATGAGATTGCACAACTGTTTTCTAATTCTTGTGACTCTCAACAAAATACTGGCAATACCGACCCCCATATGGATGCCTCAACTCAAAATTCAAAGTTTAATATTCAAATAATTACAGAAAATGAAGTAGAAAACATAATCTCTAAATTGAAAAGTTCTAAAGCAAGGGATGTGTTTGGATTTGATACCAATCTTCTGAAGCATTATACATCTTGTATCTTGGTGCCTGTGACCCATCTTATTAATTTATCAATCACACAGGCAGTTGTCCCTTTGAGTTGGAAGGTGGCAAATATCATACCAATATATAAATCGGGTGATAAATTAGATCCTGCTAATTATCGACCTATTAGCATACTCCCTATCTTCTCAAAGATAGCAGAAAAGTGGGTCGCTAACTCTATTATTGCACATCTTAATGATTCCAATCCGGGTTTGCACCCTATGCAATTCGGATTTCGATCTCTTCACTCAACTGAAACGGCTGTCTGTGTTTTTGTTGAGAAGGTGAAGTCTTATTTAGATAAAAACAGTTGTGTTGCGGCTGTTTTTGTTGACTTTAAGCGTGGCGTTTGATACTGTGAATCACCTTAAGCTCTTGTCTAGACTGTCAACATTTAACTTTAGCAATCAAACCATTAAATGGATACAGTCTTATTTATTAGATAGAAATCAATGCGTGCAAATAAAGAATAGTAAGTCACCCTATGTTCTCTATACGCATGGTGTCCCTCAGGGATCAATTTTAGGTCCCCTGCTATTTTCACTTTATGTAAATAACTTGCCCAATGTGTGCAAAAATGTGGACAATTATGTATGCAGACGATACGGTAATTTTTACACAAGCCAAAAGGGCTGATGATGCAGCCCATCAGCTTACATTAGCCTTAAATGACTTACAAAAATGGCTGAATGATTCATGCTTGTGCCTTAATGTAAAAAAGACCGTATCAATGTTTTTTAGTAAACCTAAAACAACCGTGGCCGCAGTGAAAGTTTGCTTGGGGGGACAAGAATTGATTAATGTTGAGGAATTTAAGTATTTGGGAGTGCTAATAGACTCGAAATTATCTTTTAAAAAACACGTTAAAAAAGTAGTGAAAATTGTAAATGTTAATATACGGAACTTTAGACATATTCGTACATCATTAACGGATACGGCAGCGATTACATTCCTGCACTCTATGATACTGGCTCATATTGAGTACTGTATCACAAGTTGGTCCTATACGAGTCATGCTGCTATTGGGCCAATTGAAGTATGCTACAAAAGAGCATTGAAAATATTAGATAAGAAACCTTCGTCATATCACCATTGTCAAATTTTAGATAAATATAAGCTTTTAAATTTTGCTAATTTCAAATTATTTAAATCAGCCTGTCTAATCTACAAGGTTATACATGGTCTGACGCCTCCACCATTGAGTGATTTTATTAAACAAAAGTCTAGCAGTGTTGCCGGTTCTCGAGTGACTAGATCCACTATGAGAGGTGATTGTGACTTGGCATTTAGGCGGACCGCCTTTTCACAGAACGTCCTTTCATATCAGGGAGTGAGTTTCTGGAATAGTATTCCACTGTTAATGAGGGAAAGCACAAGTCTTCCTACCTTTAGGAGTAATTTAAAAGTGTGGCTGAGGGACACACAAACATGTAATCATGTTTAGTTAATCATTATATATCAAACGTAAAACAGAGTAAATGCATTACAAGGGGGATACAATTATCAGTGTAATACGGGTTGTGCTATAAGAGTCAGTATAACATGGGTTGTGCAATAGGGG